>LPNX011215605.1:276394-335415 GCA_001517045.1 Pseudotsuga menziesii | reverse complement strand
AAATTAAAAATATTTTACAACAAAGATAATTCAAAGGCCCCAAAAAATGTCTAAAAATGAAAATGTGTGATACTGGCATCAACCATTTTTGAAACGGGGATAAAAATAGCTACTAAAATTAGGAGAGAGAAAAACGAGAACTGTGTCGAGTTCTTGTTTCATAGTATAAGTGGTTGATCTTGTGTCCAATTCCTGGAAGCAACCTATGTATGGCTCCCCTTTCTATGTCTGGGAAGGAAAGCTCAAAAGACTCAAAGCTGACCTGAAAGCTTGGGCTAAAGTACTAAGCTCTCCCACGGCTGAAAGGATAATAATTCAGAAGGCCTTAGAAAGACACCAAATGGCCTTGGAAGAATCTCTAGTCACCCCTGACTTGATTAACCGAGAAGTTGAGCTTCAAAGGATGTACCATAAAGCTTGCAGAGAAGAGGAAATATATTGGAGAGTCAAATCCAGAACGCTTTGGCTGCAAGTTGGAGACAAAAACACTTCGTTCTTTCACAAGAAAGCTCAAGCTAGGAAAAACTATAATTCCATTAGTGAAATTCAGATGCAAGATCAAGTCATAAAGGACTTTAGTGACATCAAGGAGGTAGCTTATTCCTTTTTCAAAAACCTCTATTCAGCCCCGGACCTGGATCCAGTGGACCCGAACATTTACCCTCTCTCAAAGATTCCAAGCATGATCAATGATGACGACAACATGATGCTGAACAGCCCTGTCAGCATTTGGGAAATCAAGAAAGTCCTCTTCAAAATGGACCCTAACAAAGCTCCAGGGCCAGATGGATTCACAGCCCGGTTCTATATTGCTTGCTGGGATATTATAAAAAAGGATCTGTACAGAATGATCAAGAAGGCTCAGAACTGTACCAAGTTGGGTGGCAGCACTAATTCCTCTTTCTTGGACCTCATTCCAAAAGAAAAAGGTGCCAAGAACTTTAGCAGATTCAGACCTATCTCCCTCTGCAATACGGGATATAAATTCATCACTAAAATAATGGCTAACAGACTCAAAAGAATTCTGCCTAAGCTAATCCCGGAAAATCAAGGTGGGTTCGTGAGAGGAAGATAGATCTTGGATAACATTATATTAGTCCAAGAAGCCATTCATACCAGCTATAGGAAAAAAGAGAAGGGTATGGTGGTTAAGTTGGATTTGGCCAGTGCCTTTGACAGAGTCAAGCATGATTTTCTTTTTGCAGCCATGAGGAACTTTGGGTTCAGTCAGAAATTTATAGAGTGGGTCACAGCCTACATATCAGCCCCCTAGATTGCCCCGTTGGTTAATGGTCGTCCCACCAATTTCTTCCAGGCTTCAAGAGGATTAAGGCAAGGTTTCCCTCTATCCCCTGTGCTTTTTTTCATACAAGCCTCCGTGCTTAGCTTCCAACTGAACAGAAGGCTTCAAAATAGATCTCTCTCAGGCATCAGAATCGTCCCAAAGTTCAAGGAGGTAAACCACGCCCAGTTCGTTGATGATACTCTTTTACTAGGAGCTGCCAATATTAATACTGCCGGGAACTTCAAAACTGAACTTGACCTCTACAGAAGCAACTCTGGAAGTGGAATAAACTACCACAAAAGTAAGATTTTTGGCTGGAACTGTTCTCCTCTCGAAATGCTAGAGATTTCTAGGATTCTTGGAATGGAAGGTATCACATCATGGGACACTTTCAACTATCTGGGCATTCCAATTTTCAAAGCTTCCCCCAAAGTTGCCCATTGGCTGCCTCTTCTGGACAAATTAAAAAACAAGATCCATGCATGGGGAGCAAACTGGCTCAACAAAGCAGGTAAGGTCGTTTTAATGAACTCTGTCCTCACCAGTCTGCCAATCTATCAATGTTTTGTATTGTTAGCTCCCAAAACAATAACAAACAAAATTAATGAGTTCCTCTATCGCTTCCTCTGGGAAGGAGGTCGTAACTGTGAGAAGAAGCTCCATCTTGTGAACTGGGACAAGGTAATGAAGCCAAAGATGGAGGGGGGTCTTCAAATTAGAAATGTGGCTATCCAAAATCTTGCCATGGGTGGCAAAATTCTATGGAATATGATTACTGGGAAAAGAAAATGGAGCAAACAAATTCTCAGGAAAAAATACTTCAAAGCAGACAAGGAGAGATGCCTGGAAAAACCCACAAAAACGCAGAAAGGATCCCCGATCTTCACACTCTGCAAAAGGGCCCTCCCTCAATTCATCCCAAAGCTCACGTGGATTCCTGGAAATGGTGCAAAAATTAAAATCTGGGAGGACTCTATCCTAGGGGATCAGCCTCTCAATGAATTAAACGACCTGGGGAATATCAAAATGTGGCTCCTGGCAAATAATCGCACCACTCTGTGGGACATCTCCATCTAGAATAACGATGATCATGAATCCTGGGAAAACTGGAACCTAGGAGACTACCCGGAAGAGCTAAAGGAGGAAGCTTCAGCGCTATTGGTTCTTCTTCAAGGGAAATCACCCCATACTGCCAGATCCAAAGACAAACGGGGCTGGGGTTCATGATCTGGGAAATATACAGCAGCTGCTGGCTACGCTGCCATCTTGGAAACGCCTTGGGTCCCTCCTAACCCAGCACCATGGAAAACTCTCTAGAATTTCCCCTCAATTCCCAAAATTGATATTTTTATATGGACTCTACTCCATAACAGCATTATGACCAGTGACAATCTCAAGAGGAGAGGCTTGGAAGGGCCTTCATGTTGCTCCCTGTGCAATCACGCTGAAGAAACAGCTGAGCATCTCTTTACAAGCTGCGAGTTCACTAAAGAGGTATGGAGGATTATGATAGGATCTACTACTGAAAGACTGCCAAACTCAGTAATGGAGATCATAAGCAACTGGAATTCACTCTCTCCTTTCAATCTGAGCAAGAAAAACCTCCTCAAGCTCGCGTGGATGTGGACTCCCAAATTTCTGTGTTGGAAAATCTGGTTGGAGAGGAACAACAAAATTTTTAAAGAGGAAAGTAGACTCCCTCCTCAAGTCGTTGTTAAAGCCCGAACTATGATGGCAGAAGTGCTAAGTACTAAGCCTTTCATCAAAAATTTGACCAACCTCTCTCCTGAAGAAGATCACTGGCTTAGGGAGCTCAATCTGAACCAGCAAACCACCGAAGCAATCAATCCTCCTTAAAAGTTAAACTGGGAAATCAGGTTGGATGAACAGGAATTCATCAAGTGGAGGTCAGCCCTTGATGAATGGTGCCTCTTCTTTGACGGGGCCTCGAAAGGAAATCTTGGACAAGCTGGAGGAGGCAGCATCATCATTGATCCCTCTGGCAAGTTGTATCTATCCTATGCATGGGGACTAGGATACGCCTCCAACAATCAGGCTGAGTTTCTGGCACTGTGGCAAGGTCTAAACCAAGCAAGGAAGCTGAACATCCAGAAGATTACTATCTTTGGCGACTCCAGGCTAATTGTTAAGGCGTTACATACTAAGAAAGGGCCAACGGATATTAACCTTGGTCAAATGCACAGGAAAGTCCTTCTCCTTCTGACGCACTTCAGCACTTACAAGGCTTACCACGTGCTAAGGAATCTCAATAATCTAGCAGATACTGAGGCCAATCGGGGCACTTCCTTGAGCAAGAGCCAGCTAATTGTCAATGCAGAAACGTCAAATCATCTAATTCCCTAAGACTAAGGCTCCTCTAGTATGCAACTTTTTTGCAAATGCAGAATCTAGAAAGATTCGACCCAGCCCTGTATCAGCCATGTGTGTTTTGGAGATGAAGCTCAAGATAGTAATTCTGAATATGCATTGTAATGGCCCTGGCAGCCTCTTTGCCAGTCTCTAATTAAAATTTTAACCTTTTTCGTAAAAAAAAACCGCTAGGAATAGGTGGTGTGGGCATGTATGGAATCATAACTTGGTCAACAATTTTCTAGTTGTGTCAACTAGAAAAATATTGAAATTTAAATTAAACCATCAACTAAAAACACCTAATACCCCTACCCCTCACTACCTATAACCCCGTAACACCCCAACTCTCTCTCACACTACCTCTTATATACCCCCTCTCTCTATCTCGCTCGTGCTCCCCTTACCCCTAAATCCCCCCTCTCTTTACCTCTCTCCAAATCCCTGTACCCCAACCTCCTAACACCCCCCTCTCTCTAGCACCCCTAACTCTTATTCTCTATACTACGACACCCCTAACTAGCTTGAGTTCCCTATTTTAATTCCAAATGACATCGCTTAAGCAACTCCCTATCGACGACAGAGATATGTTATCGACACGTAGTTAACATCAATAGCATAGCATTGTCGTTAGTAGGGTGTTGCTTAGGCAACGTCCTTTGGAACTAAAATTGTAAATTGTTGGGAATATCTATTGGTTTGTTTGACTCATTCTCTATATTCCATATAAGGCTCAAGTACCATTTTTAATGTTTTCATAGAGTTCTGATTTCAATTATATGGGAAACAACATTGCTTTGCCCTATACTATCTCATATAATTTAATTCCTATAATTTTGTTCAAGTTGTGTTGTATGAAAATTGTGTTTAAATTGTCTTGGTAATAATGTTTTCAAGCTCCTTGTTATAGCTTCAACTGTAAAATTAGTATATGAATGGTACGATTTAGTGTTTCTATGATGAATGTTGTGATAATAATCCAAACTTTGAAATACAGTGTGAAATGAATTGTGAATCGTGATTTGTCACTAACTCCTGTGGAACACTAAATTTGGTGAAGATAATTTCATATAAATACTCAATGTGGCCTTGTATTCTTTTGCATTTGGAAACACTTTGAACTCAATCAATTGTTAAGATAATATGTGTATCCCAAAATATAATGATGTTGATTGGAAGGAAGTTCAATTGGTCCCACAAAGTCCAAGCCCAATTTTCCTAATGGTTGGAAGGAGACTTGTGGGTGATGAGGTATTTCATTAGTTGTCACGTCTATTGACACTTTCACTAGAATATTGGTAAAGTGTTATCCAATTGTATCTAGTGTGCAAAACTTTTAGAATTGTTGTTTTTGAAACAAATGGTCCCCATTCGGCTCATCATGACATGCATGGAGAATATCGAAAAAACTTTCTCCTGCAAGTAATGTTGGGGGTTTCATTATTCAACCTTGAAAATATTTTTTAGATATATAATATGATCCAAGTTATTCATGTTTTTGGATCCATTAGTGGATTCATTCTCATCGTATTCATTAGTGCAATCCCTAATTTGAATTTCTGGGGAATAAATATTTTTGCATAAAATTTGATATCATGGTATCCTGATCTAAATACTTTAGGGATAAGGTCCTCAATCAATTGTAATAACATGCCATACAACCATTAGAGAAAGTGTATTTACCTCCTCTACATCAAATCCAAGGTGGTTCCTTAATCTCTAGAATTCCTTTAGATAGATGGTAAAGGGTTAGTTTGTTAAGATTCTAGCCACAAGCGATGGTCACGTGGACTAGTCTATAGATAATGTAGTCAAAAACTAATATGCTCTTATGTTTTTTTGGAAACCATCTAAAGGAGTCGAATATCTTGGGTCTTAAATGTCATCGATTATTTTATGTTTTCATTGATGGATGTTTGCCATTCCAAAATCCCTACTAAGTCTTAAAAAATTTCCATTTCAAAGTGGTTCAATTTGTAGATTAGAGCAATTTCTTTTCACTGTACCACATTTACCATTGAATGTTTAGAGTTCGAATTTATAGCTAAAATTCTCTAACTATGGAATTAAAAAAATTATGAGGAAAATTGGGTTGAAGAGAGGGTTGACCTTAATTACCTCACATAGTCACAAGATTGCAAATGTAGGTTGATACATTTTTATATAATGATCATGGTCTATAATTCAACCTTGAAAAACATAAACTATGGATTTGAAATAAACATAAAATATGGAATATTTCACATAAACATAAACACAGTGAAAGCTCAAAAGAGCAAATCTATTTATAATGCACTATATTTCTCTTATTCTCTATTTTTTGTCACGCTGCATTTTCTCTTTAAAGTTAGTTGTTATAGTGTTTTTATCGACAAATATATTTTGTAGAATAGCCTCCCACTTTATCCTCCAATGACTTAATGAAGAATCCACATATTTATGCCACCCTCTCTTAAATATCAGCACAATTTTATTTGAATTTGAAGAAATGCATGTTAATTATTTTATGCTTGTATATTGCATACCTAATCACAACCTTACTCTCGATAGATGGAATCCAATTGACATTTAAGATGAGGATCATATATCATGTATCGATTTAAATTTTTATATTCTAAACTCAATTACAACCCTTGTATGTGCATGTTTTACAAAAATACATAGTGCATGATGCCAATAATATACACATAAAGATGCATGATACAAATATGACTTGGAGAACTATGCAATGAAGGGAGAAAGTATATGATGTACAAAATAAGAAATTAAAACGGCATTGCATGTAAAACAATAATAAAATAAACCCATATAAATTCATAAGCATGCTTATGCATAAAAAAAATCATAATTGTTAAGGAGAGATCCCTTGAACAAGATCTTTTACGTTTCCATATTAGATTGATATTGAACTTCATCTAAGTTGACATCTTAGCCATGAAGATTGGAATTTATATTCATCCCTTCGGAATCATTGTAAGCATTGTCCAAAACAAAATATACATCATCTAGTGTTAAGTCATCATCGATATAGTCATCATCATCAAGATGTGAGCCAATGATTGTTTGGTCAACTTGATTCCCCCCTACATCTTCTTCTTCTTCTTGATCTTGATCATCTTGTCCTTATTCTTATTCTTGATCTTGATCATCTTGTCCCTCATCTTCTTCTTGATCATGACCACCTTGATCTTCAGGCAAAGTATACTTTATGAGTTGTCCTCTTGGATCAATTCTAACAACAAAAGACCAACCTACTCTACCTAGTACCTCTGAAAAAAATACATGCTTACATTGACTTGAAATTACACAGGGATCTATATTTGGCTTGTACCTATTAGTATTAATCATGGTAAATCCATTGTCATGATCAATAACTATCCTTTCCATCACCTTACAACAACAATTAATACCACCTCACCTTATAGAGAACCACTTTGAAGGATTTAAAGTTTATATCCAATATGTCTTCTAAATATCCATAGTACCTTAAATTCGATGTGACCGGATGTCTATCACCCATGTGGGAAATATTAGTAACCTAAAAAATTGTAGTTATAAAACTATCCCACATTTTCCTCCTATCATCCAATTGTTTGGTGCAATATTTTTCGCCTTTCCATTGCATAGCCTTATGATGTTTCACTTACATTCTTGACATGTTAAAAATGGAATGTCAAGATTTTGTAATTATAAATATAATATAATTTGCGAGAAAAAAAAACAATTATGGAATTTGAAATATAAAACCTAAAGTTAGATATTGCTTACATTTCTATCTTTTGCAACATATACTATAACAATTTCTTGTTGGGTTAAATATGTATCATGATCCAAATACTATTTTCTAATCAACTCTGCCACCCAATTCCATGATAAGGAATTGTAAAAAAATTCACGTTGTTCTATCCATCTCTTCATCCAATCAAGACTGTTTGCAATGTATACATAAATTTCATCCCACTCTATACTACCTATAACAATTACAAAAAAAAATAGTTAAAGAACCAAACTACTAACCAATCTACCAGAAACATTTATGAAGATAGTAAATACAATCTAAAATTTTACCTTTCACTTTTCTCCGTCTACCTTTCCCCGACAACACCCCCCTTTAAATTTGTTGGTGGAATTGGCATCCCAAAGGAGAAGCACATCCATATCACCCACTATTTGGGGTAAGTACTCACTAAATTATATAATGCATTGATATAGCATGTATCCTTCAACCATTGGGCCTACTAGATGTGATATGTGTTTAACAAAGCCCTTCAATTCCTTCAAGTGCCTCTCCACCAACCACATTGACCTTGTGTGTATGTGTCCACGTATTTCAATATCTTCCACCAGGTGTATGAGGTAGTGATCCTATGCATTGAAAAATATTGGAGGCATATACTTTTTAATCTCACACATTAGTTGGGGTATTTATCTTTTTTAATACTTGATATCTTCTTTATATATCTATTTATATGGAAACCACCTACAATTGTAAAGAAATTTGATGTATCACCATTAATATAAATGAGGCAAGCAAAGCAAGTATTGACTACACAATCAAAAATTCAACTATAACTCTATACATACCTCATGCACTTGCCAATATCATTAATAACCTTATTTATGTTGTTGTCAAAGCTATTAGGCAAAGCTAGAGGTAGAACATACTACAACAAGGACGTAATGTATACTACTAACAAATAATGTATAGATCATTACATATAATTGAAATAGAGATAACCATTAATTGTTAACATATAATGTATATATCATAAAATAGTCAAATTTACAAAATGTCAAACCTTCATAAATGTATGTCAATAATGAGTTTTAGCCCCACCGCAATTGCCTTGGTTTGTTAATATATTACTTATGTTTGAAGCAAAACTAGTGGGAAATTGTATCTTTTGGACAACCTCTTTTATAGCAACGCTCTCTTGCTCTGTTAACAACCACGGTAGATTGGTGGAATTTCCAATACCGTAGAAATCCTTCAAAATTACGATGAGTTGGATTCATGAATGTTGCTTATGATTATTGCATTTTTTCCTTGTTGTTCCTCCCATCTATAATTTTCCACCAACACATTGTGACATTCTTTCCAATATGCATTGTGTCAAACAAATGAGTTATTTGTAGGTGCTCATAGTATGGAAACCGACTAAATTGATTAGAGTATCATTTTAAACCCATGGAATCTGACCGTGATGACCTTTGAGAAGTATCAATGAAAGATTAAAATTTTTACTAGCCATGCCAAGCATGGAAATCTAAAAATAAATACAAGTGACCAAGAATTTAGTAGTAACTACAAACAAGTATTGCTTACCATGGATCTTTTGAAATGCCTTTTTCCATAGTTGAGGAATCATTCTTCGTGGTTTTTTTTCCACTCCCTTCGTCCCATTAAAGTCATTCCTTTCAATAATCTAATACCTATGGTCCTTATGGAGAAAATGACTAAACCCATTGTACACCTATTATCCCTTGAATCGGCACTTCTCCATCCGAGTTATGATACTTAATATTTTGTTACACAAAAGGACAAATGGATTGAAGAGCCCAATTTCGATAGAGGGATATGCTATTAATCATTCAGTGCTTACTCCAGTATTTACACTTTTTCATGTGATTTTAGGGCATACACATGGGTGGAATTCTGGAAACTCGTGTTTTACACGCAAGTTGACCACAACAAACTTATTTTTTATCCTAAAAGTTGCACACTCAAGTTTCCTCAAGGAAACCCAAATGTTACACACAATTTTCCCTTGTTACACCCGTGTGTCCCTTAAAAACTCATTAAAAATAAAAAGGAATTAGTTTAAAAGGTGGTTGAGGTCGATATGGTAACCTCCCCACCTTCACTAATTGCTCCAACCTCGTAAATACCATTCTCATTTTATCATAAAAGCATGATAGAGGCTAGAGGATGAGGAGAGAGAATTGGAGTTAACGTTATGCTGGAGGATTCTCAATGGAAAAGAGGAGCAAGGAGACTCAAAACTTGGTTTCAAGAAGTGCATTTTAGACTGAGGTAATTGTACTTGTTTCAAGAATTTAATCAATAAAGAGATTGTTTCCTTCAAATAAATGGTGTACAATTTTGGTTATTAAATGATTTATGTTAATGAACTTGATCTTATGTTAAGTTTCAGTTCATTTACTTATTCATATTTAGGATTTATAATATCCAAAGGTGTTTTGAGAAAGGTATTTATCTCTTATAGGTGTTGAAACATTTGATTGAGGATTGGCTTAGAGAAAGATATGAATCTAGGATCAGCCTTCAAGGAAAAGGTATGTAATATCAATCATTTGAACCTTGTTTTGTTCTTTATTAGAGTGTAAGATTGGTTTTAATTTATGTACAAGTCTGACAGTTTGATTAAAAACCCTAGTACGTTGGTTACCTCCTTAACCTCAGTCATAGGAACACCTTCCCTAACAACAACACCTCCTTTCCTAAACTTCTTAAGCATTTGGATATTGTTCTTGGACCACATATTGGACATGCATGTTTTCCCTTTGTTTGAATCCCTCTAACTTATGGAATAGAGAATTAATATATAGAATTCCATAAATTATAAAAAGAGGTTCAATCATAAATTATGCATGGCGATACATGACAAATTTACATACCACAAAAATGTGTAAGAGAGGGCGCATCTTGAATTGTCCATGTACGTACTTCATGGAACTAAAATTGTTTTGGGCCTATAGGTTTGGAGATGTCATACATACTGATGTCGGGCCATAATTTTAAAATTCCATCTATAAGAGGCTCAAGATAGACATCCATATCTTTAACTTGGTGCTTACCTAGTATCTATTTCAAAAGTAAAATATATAATAATTTCTCGATCATCCAATAATGAAAAAAAATCGACTCCTTATATTGTGTTAACATTATTAAAAATATAAGTACCTAGAACAGTTAATGCCAACATGGCATGCTTCCTTTTAATTGTCGTCCATGGAGGAAGGTTATTGTTGATAACAAAAACTGGCCAAATTGAGTAATTAGGTTTGAGCTCTCCAAATGGATTGACACCATCAGCTTCTAATGAAAGTTTAACATTACATGGTTCTTCTTTAAAAATTGGCCATATTTCCTCAATGTCTCTGAATGCAAATCCATCTCCAGGCATTCACATGACACCATATGCACTTTTGTGTTATGCACGGTAATCATTAAATTTTGCAATGTTTTTGCACCTAAACAATCGTTGAAAACATGGAATTGTTGAGATATGCTGAAGAACTTTGTGGATTACCTTATTTATTTCCTGATCAGTACGATATCTACTAATTCCACATTTAGGCCACTCACTCTTTGATGCATGTTGTCCATAATATATGATATGATCATTGGACATGCATAAATTATGTTATACTCCATTCCTATATCTTCTAGGATGACACACATTTCTCTATATGTGCGACGTAAAGTATTTTACGGTAGTAGAAGAGTATCACCTGACAATCTAAACAAAAAAATCAATGTAACAATCGTAGTTACTACCTTAGCTTACATATGACAATGATAAATAAATAAAACAACCTCCAATTTCAATCGCAAATGTATAAATATTGCATACCTTAACAATTGCATCATTGTTATCTTTGAAATACCATTCACGACCTTCAAGTTGACTAGCAACAAAAGAGTAGAGAGAAGACTTGTCTTTGAGTCTTCGTATAAGGCTTTTTTTGCTTTATCAATTAGAGGAACATCATGAATGTTTTCGTAGATCTCATTTGCAATTATGTTCTCATCCGTGGCAACAAATGCCTCGTTGATCAATATATTTATCCCTTCATTCTCAACAAGGTTGTGGTCATTTTCTTCTATTGTATCAACCTCAATGTCGCCACGCTCACCATATTTATTATGAATTATAGTGAATGGATTTACAAACATTGGTGCTCTTATCTACAATAATTATGTCAAAATAAATCCAATTAGTATTGGAATATACATCATTATTAATGGTATTGCAATTGATAATAATAATAATAAAAATTTAAAAAAATCATTTTTTTATATGTGACCAAGGGATGATATTATATTCCACCTTTCAACTGCCCATATTGAAAGCAATGTTTCCTGTTTTTTTCCCTAACAACTCTTATTATTTTCATCCCTCTGCATTACGTAGAAGGGAAATAACATTTTCCATCATCAATTATATCTTCAACACTAAAGGATTGATTATAATCATTTGCATTACCATGGTTGCTTTTGTGATGGTATGTTGAATTGATAGCTACTTGCATAATACCAATTTGTTTGGATCTACTAGCAAATCGGTGGACATGATTGTCTAACACTGTTCTCTATTCCAAAAAAAATATTTATCAAAGTATGAGGAAAGACAAAAAAATCATTAACCAAATGAAAATAAATGTATTCAAGCGATAATCTCATTAATCCACAAATTTGTTTACCTAAAATTAGAGTTCACCCTTCAAAAATATTCCACAAAGTATTCTTGTCAAATTGAACCCAAAATAAATCTAAATATGTGTTAAATTTTTCCCAATTGAACCGGAAAAAGCCTCCCGAAAAAAAAACCTATATATGTGTTAAATTTNAAAAAAAAAAAAAAAAAAAAAAAAGATGTTGCGTCCAAATATGTTTTAAAACAAGTTGACTTTAATTCAAAAAAAGGAAAATGCATTCGGCTTCTACTCATCTTTTAAGCGACATTAAGAAATTATAGTTTGTTGGGCCAACGTTTGCATGTGAAGCGTCACTTAAGAGACCCCATATATTATCGCTTAAGCGACCCCATATACTGTTGCTTAAGCGACATCTTATCCAATGCCACTTAAGAGACGTCAGGCAGAGATTTTTTATGCCCCTTTAAAAAAAAAACCCGATAAATTTGTTAAGATTTCATATGCTTAGCTAGATATCATTAGTATTCAATTCAATTTCACAACAACATCATATGCGGGATCACTTAAAGAAACACAATCGCAAGATAGACACGTATTTATCCTGGGAAACCCTCAAGGGGAAGAAAACCCAACAAAATCTTCCTCTATATAGATGTATCAAAAGTACAAAGATAAAACCCCAAACATGTGCTCTTCCTCCTTGCAGATATGTCTGTCTCTCTCCCATGCGCTATACATAAGTGAGTGTGTGTGTTCAAATGAGGAACACACCTCCTCTATTTATACTCTTTCTTACACTTGAATTTTTCCCTAATCAAGTCGGCCCCAACAAACTTACTGGGTCGACTTCACCTAGGAAGTCACAAAACAATATTATATTATATTTAGGAGGGTTCTATTGACCTGACTTACAATGGAGGTTTTACCTCAAGACTCTATGATGACCAAATACAATCGTAACATCCCGACGAAAGAATAAAACATATCCCATGGGTTACATCAGTAAAATACATTTAGAATATTCTTTGAAGTTACAATATTTCAATACTCCCCCTTAACGAGAAGAGTAGTCTACTAACAACAACATCATCAACTGCAGGAGCAAGGAGAGAGATAAGGTCTACAACAACATCAATGTGATACATCTATATGTCATTGGAAGTTTTCAACAATCATTAGCAACTGGATCAGTTACTGAACATCTTTAGTATTGACACATCACCTTCTACAATATTGAGCCTTCATCTTTGATCTTCATCTTTTGTGGCACTCGATCACTTGATCCTTTGCAGCAACACTTGATTAGTCTTCATCTTTGATGTTCATCTTCTACAGCACTCAATCACTTGATCCTTTGCAGCAACACTTGATCAGTCTTCATTTTTCATCTTCATCTTCTGTGACACTCAATCGCTTGATCCTTTGCAGCACTCGATCGATCGATCCTTTGCAGCACTCGATCGCTCGATCCTTTGTAGCACTTGATCGCTTAATCCTTTACAGCACTCAATCGCTTGATCCTTTGCAACAACACTTGATCTATTGATTAACATAATCATTGGCAGCAACATAACCTGCAGCACACGTGATCCAATTATGAGATGATCAATCCCTATCACTTTAGGACATAATTCCAAGGACGATGCAATCCTACAACCTTCTCCGAGACAAAATTCTATGGATTCAATTACGGGATGATCGCTCCCTATCAATTTAGGACATAAGTCCAAGGACGATGCAATCCTACAACCTTCTCGGAGACAAAAGTCTACAGATACAATTACGGGATGATCAGTCCCTATCAATTTAGGGCATAAGTCTAAGGATGATGCAATCCTTCAACCTTCTTGGAGACAAAATTCTACAGATACAATTACGGGATGATCGGTCCCTATCAATTTAGGACATAAGTCCATGGATGATGCAATCCTACAACCTTCTCAGAGACAAAAGTATACAGATACAATTACAGGATGATCGGTCCCTATCAATTTAGGACATAAGTCCAAGGACGATGTAATCCTACAACCTTCTCAAAGACAAAATTCTACGAATTCAATTTAGGACTAATTTCCAAGGATGATACAATCCCACTACAACATCATCGACATACTCTCCTATTTCGAGGAGGGTCCACATCATCAGCCATATCCCCCTTTCCGAGGACGGTCCATATCATCAACCTGCTCCCCCTTTCCGAGAAGGGTCGATATCATCAACATGCTCCCCCTTTCCGAGGAGGGTCTATATCATAAACTTGCTCCCCCTTTCTAAGGAGGGTCAATATCATCATCATTCCTCCTTACGAGGAAATTATTCAGTCTCATCATCATTATTCCTCCCTACGAGGAAAGTCTTTAGCAGTAGCATAATTGCTCCTCCCTATAAGGAAAGTCTTTAGCATCATCACCATTGTTCCTCCCTATGAGGAAAGTCTTCAGTATCATCAGTGAGAGTTCCTCCTTACGAGGAAAGTCTTCAGTATCATCATCACTGTTCCTCCTTACAAGGAAAGTCTTTTCGGACTACACCAAGCTTGTCACAGAAGTATTCAAAATTTACTCGATATAGAGGCTTGGTCAACACATCAACAACTTGCTCATCGGTACTCACATACTGGAGCTTTATAGCTCCCTTCTTTACCATGTCTCGTATATAAAGATACTAAATTTCTATGTGTTTCAACTTATCGTGGAACAATGGGTTCTTCGTCATCTTTATACAACTCTAGTTGTCACATAGACTCACTGCGGTATCTAGCTCTAGATCAAATAGACTTGACATCAAATTCTGAATCCATATGGATTCACAACTAACAAAACAAGTTGTTATATACTCTGCTTCAGTTGTGCTAAGAGAAACACTGGACTGCTTCCTGCTAAACCACGAGATCATTGTGGATCCCAGACAATAACATCCCCCTAGGGTGCTCTTTCTGTCTGAGGTACTTCCAGCCCAATCTCCATCTGTATAACCATACAATGTTTAGTCATGATCTCCATCATAGTATAGTCCAAAGTCTATCGTACCTTTCAGGTACCTCATCACATGCTTTGCAGCTAGCATGTGAACACCTCTAGGTTTAACTAGATACTGACTCAAGGTATGCACAGCAAAGCATATATATGGCCTGGTTTTCTCCAGATACATCAATGACCCAATAATCTGTCTGTACTGAGTCACATCCACTAATTCTGAGGATACATCTTATAGAAACTTCAGGTTGGTATCCATGGGAGTGGCCATGGCTTTACACTCCATCATATCAAATATTTTCAAGATTTCCACCGCATACTTTCCTTGGTTAAGAAAGATTCCTTCTAGCCTCTGCCATACTTCCAGGCCTAGAAAATAGTGCATCAATCCAATATATTTCATCTCGAATTCTTCAACGAGCTTCTTTTTGCATTCTACAATTTGTTTCTCATTTCCTATCAAAAACAAGTCATCCACATACAGTAATAGTATGTCAGCTGAAAGTGTTCAAGTAAAGGTTAGGGTCGGCTTTGCTTTTGGTAAAGCCCAAGCTTGTTAAGAAGCTATAGATCCTTCCATGCCAAGCTCCAGGAGCTTGCTTTAGTCCATACAGATCCTTCTTCAACTTACATACGTGAGTCTGTCTTTCTTTGACTTCAAATCCTTTTGGACGTTCAATGTATACTTCCTCCTCAATTACACCATTCAAGAAGGTTGTCTTTACATCCATCTGATGTAAACTCGACTTCATCATGGATGCAAGTGCCATGATGGTTCTAATGGAAGTGTACCTTTCTACTGGTGCAAATGCCTCTTCATAATCAATTCCCTCTTTCTAAGAGAATCCTCTGGCCACAAATCTTGCCTTGTATTTTTCAATACTTCCATCAGCTGCATGCTTTATCTTGTAGATCCACTTGGAAGATACCACACTCTTGCCTTTAGGTTTTGGAACTATATCCCAGACATCATTCTTCATTATTGATTGGTATTCTTACGTCATTGATTCTACCCATTCTTTATTCTGTACAACTTCTTCATAACTAGTACGTTATTGATCTACAAGATCACACATCAAAGCTACATAACTTGAGAATGGCTTTGATCTTTTGCTTTGATCTTTTGCATACTTCTTCATAACTGGTAGGTTATTGATCTACAAGATCACACATCAAAGCTACATAACTTGAGAATGGCTTTGATCTTTTGCTTACTTCTCTGCTTCTTGTATGATTTCTCTTACCCAAGCAGGTTTTCTCTTTCATGATATATTCATAGTAGGAGTTTCTTGAGGTTCTATCATATCATGGTCCTCTAAAGTCTCATTTTCAAGGGAGGGTGCAGCTTCTACATTTATGGGAGGTGCATATTCTTCATATACTTCTTCATGCTAACACTTTATGGATCTCTTAAGAGCTGCTTCTTTGTCAAATGTGACATCCCTACTAATTTCCATGTGATAGAATCATGGAATGTATATTTTAAAGGCTTTGGAGACTTCACAATATCCAACAAATATTCCCTTCTTTCCGGAAGGGTCCAACTTGGTTCTCTTTTCTTTTGGAATGTGAATATATACTGAACAACCAAATATTTTGAGATGGCTTACTTCAGGCTTCTTTCCTGTGAACATTTCTTCAGGAGTCTTGAATCCAAGGGCATTATGAGATAATCTATTATGTACACAAACAATTGTTCTTATTGTTTCAACCCATAGATGCATGGGAAGATCTTGATCATGTATCATTGTCTTCACTGCTTCCATGATGGTCATGTTCTGCTTCCATGATTCCAGCTTCTTTACAAAAGGCTTCAAATTCTTTTGAAGTATATTCTCCGTCATTGTTTGTTCTAAGTGTCTTGATTCTTCTTTCTGATTAATTCTCTATCAAGGTTTTGAATTCCTTGAATTTTCTGAATACGACATCCTTTGTTTTCAAGAAATATATCCAAGCCCTTCTTGAATAATCATCAATGAATGTAACATAATATTCAAAACCACTCAAAGATGTGGAGGGAATTGGACCACATACATCAAAATGAATTAGTTCCAACATACCTTTTAGTCTTTGTTTCACTCTTTGGAAATGGATTCTTGATATTCTTTCCTTTTGCACATCCTTTGCAGGTGCCTTCATGATCGAGCTTCAAATATGGTAAACCTATTACTACTTTTCTCACATGGGGTAGTGCTTTGTAGTTGATGTGAGCAAGCCTCCTATGCCATGGTTCACTTGGGTTAGTGATCTCATGAGCAAGGGTTGTTTCCAAATGTCCCTTGATTTTATATAATCCTCCTTCTTCTTCACCAATGACAACTGCATCTTCAATTGATTTTCCTTTGGGCCACATAAGTACTTGTCCATCTATAAATGTAACCCTATATCCTTTCTTATCTAATGATGAGATAGAAAGTAGGTTCTTTTTCAAACCTAGTACATATAAGACTTCCTTCATTCTCATGGGAGTTCCATAGTCAAGCTTATAGCTTGCTTCACCAATACCTTTGATAGGATATTGATAGTCATCTCCTAGAGATACTTTCTGAGGAGACTTCTTCTCTTCAAGTTTGACAGAGTTTTCTTCTATCATGTCATGTGATTTGAAGCACCACTACAAATAAGCCATGTATCTTCTCCAGGTATGATAGACCCGGAGAGTGCAGAGAATAGTACATACTCTTATGCATCTTCTACTTTTACTAGTTTCCTTTGAGGTCCTTCTTCCTCTTCTTCTTCATCTTCAGCTAGGTGTGCATGATGTCTTTTGTTGTTCTTGTATTCTTATTTCTTCAATGGGTAGTTTCTGGAAAGGTGTCCTATCTTGTGACAATTGAAACATTGAAAGTTGGAGTATTCTTTCCTTTGATTGTTTCCTCGTGTCGTTTGGAACTTCTTGGGAGGTCGAGACTCCTTGTTGCTTTCCTTCTCGAAGTTAGATTGACTTCTTCCTCTTTTAGTATGGGTGGCTAGGGCTTGATCATCTTCCTTAAGTAGAGCTTCTCTATTGGCTACTCTAGCCTCCTCTTGGATGCAGTCTTCCCATACAATGTCAAACTTCATGCTTTCCTTTCTAGTATGCATAGTCTGGATGAAAGAATCCCAGGGTCTGGTGAGACCATTAAGAGTAGTCATTACTATTTCATCTTCATCAAGGGAGTCTTCAATGGCTTCTAGTTGTTCCTTGAACTGGGAGACCCTTGCGAAGTAGTCTTGAATGGATTCTCCTTTGCTCATCTTGGTACTTTTCAATTGAGCTCTCATATTCATCTTTATGTTGATGTTCCTTCCTTTATACATTTTGGACAGGGAATCATACATTTCCTTAGGAGTCTCTTTGGATTACACTTGAGGAATCAAGTGATCTTTGATAGAATTAGCAATGATCCTCATAGCCCTAATTAGGTCCTTCTTGTGCTTTTCCATAACTTCATATTCTTCTGGTTCTACAACTTCTCCTTTAATGTATTTATCAAGATCATTCTTTCTAAGAATGATACCAATCCTATATTTCCATGCTCGAAAGTTTTCTATGCCTTCTAGCTTGTCCTCAAGCTTAGTGCTTGGGGCCATCTTATCAAGGAGGTCACTAAAAAAATGAAATTTCTCAAAATGCAAAACTGACCTTATCGGGATATGTGCTTGACTGGGGTGAGTTGATAGGTGCTCTTAGTTTCTGAAGATTCCAAATATTCAACCCTCAAATTGTCTGTAAGATTTCAGTTTCTATGGTTTTCTAGTTCTTTGGTTTTCTGCAGTTTTTTGGTTCAAGGCCAAACTAGGGTTTGACTTTCCTAGAGATATACGCACTCAAAAACTTCGATCTAGGGCTCAATATATGCACTATAGGGAGGCGCAACTTTCTATGCAAACAGATCTTCAAAATTCCAACTTTGATAGAAACCCTAATTTCTTGTCGGAGTGAGAGGAAAGAGAGTTTCACCTTATGAAAGTTGTTCTTTTTCAGGCTACCTCTGATACTATGTTAAGATTCCATATGCTTAGCTAGATATCATTAGTATTCAATTCACTTTCACAGCAACAACATATGCAGGATCACTGAAAGAAACGCAATCACAAGATAGACAGATTCATCCCGGGAAACCCTCAAGGGGAAGAAAACCCAACAAAACTTCCTCTATATAGATGTATCAAAAGTACAAAGATAAAACCCCAAAATGTGCTCTTCCTCCTTGCAGATATCTCTCTCTCTCTCTCTCTCCTATGTGCTATACACAAGTGAGTGTGTGTGTTCAAATGAGGAACACACCTCCTCTATTTATACTCTTTCTTACACTTGATTTTTTCCCTAATCAAGTTGGCCCCAACAAACTTACTTGGTCGTCTTCACCTAGGAAGTCACAAAACAATATTATATTATAATTAGGAGGGTTCTATTGACCCGACTTACAACAAAGGTTTTACCTCAAGACTCTATGATGACCAAATACAATAGTAACATCCCGAAAGAGAAATAAAACATCTCCCATGGATTACATCAGTAAAATACATTTAGAATATTCTTTGAAGTTACAATATTTCAACAAAATTGACATTTTTTCCAGGTTTAAAATGACTTTTAACTTTCTACGTTGGTAGAAACGTCGAATTTTGACCCCAAATCTAGTAGAGCTGGAACTTGAAATTTCTACTAAATTTTTGGTAATGAGGTCATACAATTATCTTTAGCATTCAATAAGCAATTTTGGGCCCATACCTCTATGATTAGCTTTTGCTTCACTAACTCGAACTACTAGTAGATTGACTAAATATTCTTGTATGGTCCATAATGTGTTTGGATTTTCTCAACAACAATCTCTCCTAAACTTTTCTTTATTTTCTCTATTTCTTTCAATATTTTTCTCTCTCATCTTCAAGAAAAACAATTACTCTTTGAATCTTATTTAGCTTCTTAGGAGTACCTATCTGAATCATAGCTTTGTTAGTTCTTTTTATGCATTGAGATTCATAAGAAGATAAACAAGAGCCACAAAGTGGCAATGTCCCCAACGTTGCCACCTACTATTGAGAGAGAAGGGATGATGACAACATGCATGAGTAGTTGCATTTGTCTCTCACTTGCATGCTCTCATATAAACCACTAGTAACTTGTGAAAGAGTAGATTTCCACTATTTCCATAGTAACTTGTTTCAATTTCAATCAAGCTCTTAGCAAATTACAACCAATAACATAGTAAAATATAGTTTTAACTTATATAGTCTAGAATCATGAATAGGTTCGATCTTATCCAATCCGAATATTATTTTCAATCGAGTCATAGGGTTTTAACGCTCGATCTCCTGTAAGGATAATCGAGGGCAAAATGGTGCTCGACATGGAAACAAGCCACGTTCGACTTGCATGTGTTAAGCATATAGCTAGCGTTCGTTCTGAGCCTGGATCAAACTTTGGTTTTTGAGTATGATGCTATTCAATTGGAGCATAGAATCACATTCTATGCATTCGTTATATATGTAATAACACTAGATTCGATATGGAATAAATAGGAAATTTCAGTCCTCTCAAATTTATATATTTTAATATCTATGATATAAATTAAAACAATGAAATCATATAATTTTAAATAATATCTAACTTTAATGCTATACATAAAATATGATTACAATTTAACTTTGTCTTAGAAACTAAACTCTAACCTTAACTTAAATTATTTATAACATAAATTATATGTATAAAATAGTTCTCTTAAAAATCACAAATTGTCTTAAAAATAAAAAAACATAAAACATGATTACATCTTAGAAACTAAACTCTAACCTTAACTTAAATTATTTATAACATAAATTATATGTATAAAATAGTTCTCTTAAAAATCAAAAACATAAAACATGATTACAATTTAACTTTGTCTTAGAAACTAAACTCTAACCTTAACTTAAATTATTTATAACATAAATTATATGTATAAAATAGTTCTCTTAAAAATCACAAATTCTCTTAAAAATCAGAAATCACATACATTGAGAATGAGTCAAAATAGAATGTTAGGTTGTGGAGTTAGTGAGCATGTGGTTTTTGGTATGACCAACTCGATCACATCCACGTGTTGTGTGTTGCGATCTACTTAATCCCATATTCCCAAGTTTCACAAAGCAACTATTATCACCACATGGCCCCTTCATCCCCGTCGGGAATGGGACAGGAAAACCTAGACAAACGTCAATTGAACGACAACCACAACTATATAAATTTTATCTTTAAAAAAAAACAAAAAAAATTGATACAAACCTAGTAAAACATTATGATAGAAACAAATTTTGTAACATGCCGCCTCAAATAATGAAGTAAACTTTTGAATCGACGATTTGCATCAATCGGACGACCGGCGGCGCGTGACCGGTCACGTCTGACACGACCGGTCATTCGATCAGTGCAAATCGTCGGGCAAATAGGTCCCGGCTCAAATAATTACCCCGACGCAAAAACTAAATCTCCCCGTGCAATCTTCGTTGTTAATTTGTGATCATAAACCCTATGAGGTAAATGATAAACGATAGAATTATTGCCCATGGGAATGTCAACTCCGTATTCTTCATATTGTAAGAAAGTAATAAAAGCACCAATGGGACTGGGAAGGCTCGTGAATAAAGACATTATCTATCATTAGGATGCAAATGACATAGGTGTCTTCGCAACATGCCATACATTAATGGGAAAACAATTATTTTTGGCTAGAGATACTGAGGCGCATGTATGTAGGATAACATCAAGATAGCATGGTTGATTCTTTCAAATTCAAATGCAAAATAAAAAAATCTTATATTTGATTTGAATGAGAAATTAAAATATACATTGGTGTGCATTTACAAGTATTATGACCTTATATCTTATATTAACAAAAAAAACACTATATGGACATATATTATGACTATTTAAATATAATATTTATACTTTTACAAGTTTTAAAATAAATAGATTTTTTTAACCTTTTAACTTATATATATCAAATTTTACTTTTTTTCAAATAAAAAAAATCATTCTTTTTTTTATTAAAAAAACTGTTTACATCACCCAAAAAAAACAAACACACGTAAAACCAGTAATACTAACCACCCCTTAAAACTAGAAAGTCTATTATCACAATTAAGTAATGTCTTAATCCCGTATCCCAAATCTCACGCTTATCCATATTTTGTTTTGTTTCTTGATCATAATAGGGATCTTTTTAACATTAACCCTCTTCTCAACTATCGCTAGCACAAGGTTCCACCATGTCTTAACACTACTTCTTTATATTGCTAATTACTTTTACAAGTAAAATCTCTCTATATATGTGATAATGAAATGTTATCCTCTTCACCTAGGTTCAATTGTTATAAGTGACATGTATATTCTTGTTGAGCCACTATGAATATATGAGTTATAAATGAATGTAATTTTGATTCTCGTGCTGATATCACATTATGACAGAGGAATTAGCCATTTAACCAATGGTGAACCACCTCTTATCCAGATGAAAAAAAAATGATAAAATATTATCAAACTTACTTTTAACTTCTTAGACTTTACACTTTATTCTTTATTCATAATGAAGGTAACATTATATTTTTAATTCTACATTATTTTTTTTTAATCCATTAAAAGCTTTGATTCTCCACATAACTACAAATGCTTGAAAAGTAATGTATCCTTTACTTATCGAAAAGGTTATAGTTTGAATGTTTTGTAATACAAGTATATGATTTATATTTTCTTTGAGATATTCTTCTCCTTTCCTTTTTCTTCTCCAAATTCTTTGTTGTGTATGATTTTATTTTTTTTACTTTGTTGTGTTTAATTTTTTTTTTTTCTTTGTTGTGGACCATTACTTATGGAGTTCAAGGTTTTTAATTTTTATTTTTTATTTTTTTATTTTTTTAGTATTTCTTTGTTTTTTGAATTATCTTTTATTGTTTTTTGTCTTTTTCAAAAGGTTTTTATTTTTTTACTTTTTAGTATTTCTTTGTTTTTTGAATTATCTTTTATTGTTTTTGTCTTTTTCAAAGTTTTAAATTTTGATTGTTTAATATTTTGTTTTAGTTTTTAATTTTTATTTTTTAACTTTTTAGTATTTCTTTGTTTTTTGAATTATCTTTTATTGTTTTTGTCTTTTTCAAAGTTTTTAATTTTTAATATTTTGTTTTAGTTTTTAATTTTTAATTTTTTACTTTTTAGTATTTCTTTGTTTTTTGAATTATCTTTTATTGTTTTTGTCTTTTTCAAAGTTTTAAATTTTGATTGTTTAATATTTTGTTTTATTGTAACTTGAGAAGAAAACTTATTATGAAAATTAAAAAAATCTTTAAACTTAATAGCTTTATTTTTAAAAGATTGAGTGGTAGGCTTAGAGTAGGGAGTGAACTTTCATACATCCACTATATGTTGTCTTAATAAAGCTTTGAAAACATATTTTGAAAGAGGAGGTAAGTACTTGATAAACCTTGTGGGGTACTTTTTCACCTATAATATCATCGCACCAATGAGTGCTAAGTAGGCTAGCTAGTCATTGTTGGACATCAACATGTTCTTTAGAAAAAACAACTTCAGATTGAGTATTTTATACATGGGTACGCTTTTCTTGCTCGGGTGATTGAGTAAATCATGAAAGATAACTTCATCAGAATAAGGGAAAGCCAAAATAGGAAAATAAGTATCATAAGCGAATGAGGATGCTTCTAAATAAGATTTGGAGGCAAGTTCATATCATGAGATGATAGTAATTTATTCTTCATATGGATAATTTTCATTCTCAAAATATCCATTATTAACAAGATTGAATGATGACTCAACGATTAAAGCTTTCATTTTGGAAGGGTTTTTTTTGTATTAAAGACAATCACCTACACAATGAACATATTTATTGCAAGAAAAACATTAAGTATATTTCTTCTTGTTGGAGGATTTGGATGATTTGTTTTGAGATATCATTTCTTCATCCCTTTCTTTATTTGTGCCTTCTTACTGAATTATTGCTTGCAACATATACAAGGCGTTGATATTTTGTGCTTGTACTTTTTAGGCCTTGTCTTAATTTTACAATCATAGTCAAAAGTTTCAAGATTAGAATTGCATACTTTAGTGTTGAGAAAACTTATCAACTGTTTTGCACATTTTCTTGTTGTTGCAACCTATTATTATGACACGTTCAACAACTTCATGAAGCGTTGACAAGCTAAAATCTTCAATATTATAACTAGATCTTTCTATTTCATTGAGAATGTATTAGGGAAGAGGAGGATGCAAACTCATTATACAATAACTCTTCATCGTAATATCATTCATACCTATTGATTCATACATTAATTTTTCATTGTATGAAAATATTATTTCCAAAGAGATATATCACATACTATATTTTTTGTGCAAGAAATATGTTTGTGTGTGTGTATTTGCACGCGCGCGCACACACACATCTATACATGCATATGCATGTATGTATGTATGAATACATATTCCTATATACATACATACACACACATATACCTATGTATGTGTGTGTACACAATTTCATGCATGCACATGTGTGTGCATGCACACACATTCCATGCATGCATGTGCACACACACACACACACACACATTTTCTGGATAATATCCCCAGGTAAACCTCTTGGGAACTTCCTCTCATTATGAGGATGGTACCTAAGAAAATCCCTATATTTTTTAGGGCACAAGAGAAAGTCAACAACACATGAATATATCATATATAGCTCATCAACAATTGGCTCACTAGGAGCAGATATGTCATAGAGTGGGATTTGAATTAAGGTGGGGAGAGGGGGGAACAAGTTTTCCTTCAAACTACTCAAGCTAAATCCAATTGACACACACACAAGTATATGTATGTATACATACATACTGTAATGTCCCCATTCTAATAGGTCTACTAGTTGACAATGTTCACCCACCTACTCGTTCCCTAGGTTGGGGGAGGAGGCATTAAATATTGAAATAAGGGAGCTATGGGACCCAAGAGAACCTTATTTTATCATTTACACATTAATTTGGGTCATACAAATAATAAATATGGAGAAAATAAAATGGCATTGCTTCATAAGAACATTTGGAGGTCCATGGGGGGCTAGGTGCTTCCTTGCACATGTCATGACTTAACCCCAAATTCGAAATTATGAGTTATGGAATGTTATTGGAAGGTGAAGAGTCATCAAATGACATATCATGAGCCCAAGTATTTTAATGGATGAGTAGGAGTACTCCCCATAGAAGAGGAAGAGTCTAGGGAGAAACTAGGTGCCATGTGGAGCTAGATTCCATGCGCTTTATGACAACAATGATGGAAGATGCTATGACAAGTCAGAGTCGATTGTAGATATGATATAAAAAATATGACAACCTGACATGTCAGGGCTAAAAATAGCCTCCAAGAGGGCGCATTTGGGACTAGGTGGCAACCATTCGAATTGGGTGGAAGATGAAGGGTTGAGGAGAAGACCAAGTGGCATGGAGGTTACTAAACATCGAGGATGAGGTGGAGGAAGCCTATGGGAATGAATTAGACCTTGGAGGACCATAGTAGGGCTATAAAAATATGTCCCAAGGAATGTAAATGGATTTTGATCATTTGTGAATTTTCCTTTAGCATTTGGAGAGCATTAGCTTGTCCTTTACACAGTGAGTACACACTTACACTTCTAGTGAGCCAATTTTGAGAGAGTGAGATTCTCATCCAAGTTGGCCATGGGAGAGGCAAATAAGATCTCTCGTTTGGAGCTTCATGGAGTGTTTTATTTCATATGGGATTTCATTGATGTTCGTGACCTATCTCTCCTCCCATTCTCTCAATTTCCACCTCCATATTTCCATGTTTTTCTATGAAGGCGCACTAGTGTGAATGGTGATTGTGCCCCATTGAGTTTAGTTGATGCCCAAGCTCTAATGTATGATGTATGGATCTATAATATCATGTTCACATTCTCTTTAAGTCGAAATCAGAATAAATACATATGCAAATGTCCACATTTCCAAGCTTTCTTGTGACTAGTTTTCATGTGATGATTTTCCCTTTCAATGGAGATTGTGTATCTGATGTATATTGCGACTTGGTTCAATGTTATATACTTTTAGTGAGATATTTAAATGATTTAAATGGTATATATTCATCTTTATCTGTTATGAACCATTATATGCACCATTTATGAGTCGAAGTTGAGCTTTATTGTGTCATTTCCCTTAAGCAAATATCATTGAAATTGTGGATTCGAATATGAAGCTTTAATCCTCTATTTCAGAAACCTTAGCCACATATAATGAAAATAAATGAAGTCTGATTACAGCCCCCATACTCTCTTTTGAAAGTTGGGAGGGTTTCTTAGGAGTTGGAGATCCATTTCTACCCACACCCTAGGGGGAATTGCATCATAAACTGCTAGTAATTTTCCCTTTTTGCCATCATGTCCAAATTGAGTTGCAGATGTCCATAACCTGTAATAAAACCATTAGAGAGTATATTTAAGATTATTAAGACTCCCCACACCGGTCCCTATCAAATTAGAGACCCACTTGAGCCATTCGAATCTACACAGTCAAAACTAGTCAAGACATTTTTTCCAAAAAATTGCCTTTGTTGGGAATTTTCGAATTAGGGGATTACAAGTGGTTTCAGAGAATGATATTGGCACCTGATAGATCTCCCTATTCATTTTTCCTGATTATTACCTTCCTCCATTAGAAACTGAGATTGGAGATCTTAATCATGAAAGAGAAGGAAGTGAAGAAAGTAATCCTAGCTACAAAGAGATCAGGAAAGAACTAGGATTTGGAGATATAGAAGGAAAAGAAGATAATGGAGACCTTAATAAATTCATTACATCATCTCTTGAAACTATGACAAAACATCTCATGCAAGGGTTCGAATTGATGGCTAGCCAACTTGGGAGCAATTCAGCACCCAGGAGTAGTAGTAGTACACCCCATGATGAGAGGAAAACCCATTGAGAAACCATTTTTTTGAAGACTGGACCTCATAACATACCTCATGAGTTCAAAAATCAGAATGGACCTACAATACCCAAGTTTGTAGAGTCCAAAGAATGCCCTTACACCACCTATGATGTTATAGAAGCAACAAATGATTGGCAGTAATTAAGTGATGAATGTAGGAAAGTCCTACATTTTGATCAGTTCATTAGAGCTTCTCTTCAGTTCAAGCAAGGAGGAATGGGAATAGGGCATCTCATATCAAAAATGAATTAAAATACACCATGGAAAATAACCATTTCTTCCTTTGATGGTTCCTCACAAATTTATGTTATTGCTTACTTGCAAAAGTTAAGTGTATATTTCCAATTAAATCCTATGGTTGAAGAAGATGCATTGAAAATGGTCATTCTACATCTTGAAGGGGAAGCTAGTGATTGGTGGTTCCATGGTCTTATAACCTTGGGAAATTATCATATTTCATCTTATGAGGGTTTCTCCAATGCATTGATGGAGATATTTGAGAGGAAATACCCTGAACTTCCTTTCAAAGAACTAACGCAATTAAAGCAAGTAGGAACTCCTGAAGCATATATGTTAGAATTTGAAAAGCTTTCAGTAATGGTTTCTAATGTATCTATGGCTAGGTTGGTTTTATTATTTACTAAAGGATTGACAAAACCTTTGATAGGGCTAGTGAAATCCCATAAGCCAACCACATTGAAGG
Source organism: Pseudotsuga menziesii (assembly GCA_001517045.1). NCBI lineage: Eukaryota > Viridiplantae > Streptophyta > Pinopsida > Pinales > Pinaceae > Pseudotsuga > Pseudotsuga menziesii. The sequence goes on along the minus strand of LPNX011215605.1, from coordinate 307,721 downwards.
ATGCCATGAATTTGACAAGGGATTTGCAAAATGTGTTGCCAAGAACCAAATACCCTCCTAAGCCAAATTTTGCTACCAAGTTTAAGGAAGGTAAGAAAACATGGAAAAAGGACTCCTGTACCAAATAAAATAAAGGAGGACCAAGAAAAGAAGAGCTTAGAAGAAAGAATCTATGTTTTGCATGCCAACAACCTTGAGTCCCAGGACATAGATGTGCCAAGGGGAAGGCACATTACATTGAAGTTTTTTTTGAGGATGATGAAGAGGAGGAGGAGGAGGAAGAGGCACAACTTGTAGCCCATGAAGAAGGGTATTAAACAATAGAAGAAGAACAACCCACTCCTGATATAGGAAAAATTGCAGCACTTTCAGGTATACCTAGATTTTGCACCTTAAGGCTCAAGGGCAGCATACAAGGCCAAAACGTCACGATTCTATTGTATGGCGGAGCCACTCACAACTTCATAGATGCAGCCTTGGTAACAATTCTATGGAGTGCACTAAATGGATAGAAAAGCTTCAAGTTACTCTAGGAAATCATACTATCATTGAAAATTTTATGTAGTGAATGCGGCTGATACAAATGTGATTTTGGGAGTACAATGGTTATATTATTTAGGGAGCATAGAGTGAATTATCAAGTCCCTGAAATAAGGTTCAAAAATTTAGAAGGAAAACCCATCTTGTTGAGGGGAATGCACACTTACCCAAATCAAGTGGTGTCTTCTCACAGCATGAGGACTATCTTGAGGCATGGAGACATATAATGGGTTGTTGAATGTTTAATTACATATCCTAAACCCCACTTGAACATTGCCAAGCATCCTAAGTAGATAAAGCAACTCTTGAGTAAGTATGAGAAGGTTTTTGGAGACCTTCCCCCAGAGAGACCACCAGATGGAGGTGTTGAGCATATCATTGAGTTAGAGATAAGAACACAACCTATAAAAATTTAGCCTTATAGGTATCCCAAAAGGATTCAAGATGAGATTGAAGAGGCCATTAAAGAAATCTTAGAGTTGGGTCTCATAAGGCTTATTTCGAACCCATTTGCTTCTTTAGTTGTTACGGTAAAAAAGAAAGATGGAACCTTGAGAATGTCCATTGATTTCAAAGCATTAAACAAGAAGACAATAAAGAATAGATACCCCATCCCAAGGAGTGATGAGCTCATGGATGAGCTCCATGGGGCCAAGTTCTTCTCAAAGATTGACCTTATATCAGGCTATCATCAAATTCAAATGAGAGAAGAAGACATACCAAAGACTACTTTCAGGTGCCACTATGGTCACTTTGAGTTTGTTTCCATGCCCTTTGGCTTCACAATTGCACCAGCCACATTCCAATCATGCATGAACAACATCTTCTACAAGCAACTTCGTAAGTTTGTACTTGTTTTCTTTGATGACATTCTTATTTACAGTAAAACTTGGAAGGAACACTTGCATCATCTAGAAGAAGTATTAAAAATTATGCATGATCAATCTTTGTTTGCTAAGCTGTCAAAATGTGAGTTTGGTATGATAGAGCTCTTGTATCTTGGACACATCATTGGTCAAGATGGTGTGAAGGTGGATATGGAGAAAATGAGAGCCATTTTAGAGTGACCTCACCCGAAAAGTCTCACTGAGTTAAGAGGATTCATTGGAATTTGCACCTACTATAGAAAGTTTGTGAAGTGGTTCTCCCAACTCACTGCACCTCTCACTGATTTGACAAATAAATATGTAGCTTTCCAATGGCATGAAGGGGATGAAAAATATTTCCAAAGAATGAAGGAGGTAATAAGCAATTGTCCTATTCTAGCATTGCCTGATTTTTCTAAACTATTTGTCTTGGAATGTGATGCATCAGGAGAAGGCACTGGAGCAGTCCTAAAACAAGGACAACACCCAATAGATTTTGAGAGTAGGAAGTTACAGCCACATGCGATACTTTACTCCGTCTATGATAAAGAAATTTTTGCCATCATGCATGCTTTGATCAAGTTTAGACAATACTTGGTGGGAAACAAATTTGGAGTCAAAACTGACCATAACATCTTAAGGTACTTCCTCACTCAAAAGGATTTAAATGAAAGGAAACAAAAGTGGGTGAGTAATATTCAAGCATTTGACTTTGATATTGAATATGTGAAGGGGAAAAATAATGTGGTAGATGATGCCTTATCTAGAAGACCTTCTATTTCTCTCATGGATGCAGCAGAAAATTGGAAAGCCACATTAGAAGTATAGTTGCCAAATATAAATTTTCTTGTGAACTTTTTGATGGGACTAACAATAATGATAGGTATAAGGTATTGGAAGGAATCATATACTACAAAGGTAGAATCTATTTGGTCCCTCATTCAATTTTGGAGGAAATTTTTGAAAAAACTCATGATTCTCCTCTAGCATGTCACCCTGATTTCTTCAAAACATACCGAATGTTGAGGGAAATATTTGCATGGAAAGGGTTGAAGGATGATGATCTGAAGTATGTTAATTAATGCCTCATATTTCAGCAAAATAAAGTGGATCACACTCATCCATTTGGTCTCTTACATCCCTTGCCAATTCCAACACAAAAATGGGAGAGCATTTCCATGGACTTCATCACTGGTTTGCCCAAAGTATTTGGTAAGGATTGCATATTTGTGGTGGTGGATAGACTCACTAAATTTGCTCAATTCTTTGTTGGTACTACCACTTTCACTGTTGCACAAGTGGATGGACTATTTTTTAAATAAGTTTTCATATTGCATGGGCTTCCTAAGAGCATTGTTAGTGTTGAGCCTAGAATTGGCCCTTCTTTAACCATCTTTAATCACCTTTTCTTCCCCTGTCTTATACCATTTCAGCATGTTAATCAGACCTGTTGTCCCCACTTTATTTCCCAAACTGCTAAGGTAAGACTGATCATTGCTTTATCTTATTAATGCTTATGATTGTGATAATTAAGGCTGTGTATCTTTCAATTGTGCTAACATGTTATGATTTATGAAGGTAGTTTGAGATAAGTGGACTACAAGAAGATGGAGCTGAACAAGTCCTGAAAGGAGGGATAATCGCCGCTCAAGATGATCCTTCGATCATCAATTAAGGCACATGGTTCTAATGCGACATCTCAGACAGAGCTGTGACAAGGGTATCTGTAACAGAATGCGCTACAATTGGAGATCTTTAGTACATGGATGCGCGAGTATGATTGCGGTCAGACGAGATTGCTACTCTTGGGTCAATTAACAGCTCTTCTGCAGTTTCCATGGCTTTACCATGCCACGTTTGTAACAACTAGTGTTATTTAGGGCGCCTGAAGATCAGAGATCTTCATGGCTGCCCTTTGTAATAGGATCGGATGTTATAATCTGTATGTATAAATATGGGAAGCTGTCTCGACCCAGGGGGTTGGAAAAGAGATAATTCATTCATTGTATTAGCAGTGGAAGCAACCTGTGTAATCTTTCTTTCTTTAATATAAGGAGTTACCTCTGATTTAAGGGAGTTGCACGTTGTTCAGCCAGCATCTCTGTGTGAAGGCTGGGCCCGCCTTCCACAGAGATTGCTGAGTTAATTTAGGACTTTTTAATTCAGTATTGTGTGATGTTTTGTTCATTCTATTTCCTTTGTACGCAGCTGTAATAGTGTCGATTTAGAGTATATTTGTGATTGCATTTTCTTAAGAATGGTAAGTGGCACAGAGTGACAGTCGACTGGGTAGATAACTTTCTTTATGCGATTCATGTGGTAGTTGTACACAGCTTTGTTCATCCTGTAGTTTTAAGTTGTTATCCCATGAATCCTTGAAATTTATCTTTCCTGTTATGATTGTTGATTTTCATTCCTGCAATTCAATTCCTCAGAGTAGCTGAACTCAATCCTTTGCAATTGAATTCCTAGATTAATATTTGATTTATGTTTATGGCTTTCAAAAGTAATCAGATTGAATAGGCAATTTACTTGTTCTGGGATGTGAATAGGATTTTCTTTTTAATTGCAATTGTCGTTTGAATCTTATATCATTTTTCTTTGTTACATGGTAGAAGGTAATTGAAATTGTAGTATCTAGACGATGAATGGGATTACACAGATTCTTGGGATGGGCATAGTTGTTAGAGGATAAGAGTGTTCAATTACAGTGGTTGTGTGTTTAAGCATATACTGTGCATTTATCCTTTGAAATAAAAGACTTTCTCGGGTTGACAATAAATCTCGTATGCTCTGTATGTTGGTAATAATCTACCTGCATATTGGGTGCTCGACATTTTGGCGCCGTTGCCGAGGAAGGATAAAATTAAACACTATCATTAGTTGCATCTGGTAATTATTTCTAGCCAGTCTTTTCCATTCTTTTTGCTGAAATGATTTGGGTTGCATGAATACGAGGAGGGTAAAACGCGATCACCTCCCAACTCCCAAAACCCCACAAGATACTAATAGTGCAGGTGGCTTGGGTCGCGGTTGAGGAACACCATTGGGCAGAAGGACATTTATCGACGATCTTGTTGACAGAAATGATTCATCTACCAGGGCTCGCCAGCAAGAAACTCCTATCAGAAGAAACCCTGCCGATCCTGGGGCGCCAGCATCAGGGTCCACGGTGGAGAATACACGAGCAGCCGTGATTTCCTCGAATATACCTGCAGAGAAGGACACAGCTATTACAACTAGACCTGCTGGTAGAGGTCCAACCTACCACATTTTCAGGAAGGTTGTAACTGAAGAAGAGTGGACGCAGTTCCACCAGAAGTTTGCTGATCAGTGGAAAAACAAGGAAAAGAACGAGGAACAGAAGAAGGACGAAGAAAAGAACGCAGGAATGAACGAAGAGGAGAGAACAGAAGAGGAGATGAGTAACAGACACGAGTCCGATGAGGAAGAGGCAATGGGGGAAAACTATCATCATGAAAATCACTCCCTGCCTAAAGGAACGATGGCTACATTGCAATTCCCAATTCAGCAGCCAGCAGGGGCAGCCCCTATGAAAAATATCTCACCATCGGTGTTGCCTCGCTTCCACGGAAAGGCAGCAGAAGATCCAGACGAATTTCTTTTTGAATTCGATATTCTCTGCCGTAGCTATAATTATGTCATCGATGCACAAAAGTTAAAACTTTTCCCTGCCACCCTAAAGGACAACGCACTACGCTGGTTCATGAGCCTTGGGGAAGGAACTGTTGCTAATTGGGATAAAATGAAACAGGTGTTCCTGGAGAAATATCAGGAATATTGCAACACCAAGGACAAAAGAGAGGAATTGTTCAAAATGGTGCAGAAGGAGGACGAGAGTCTGGAGGATTTTGTGGAAAGGCTGATGTACAATGTGCAGCGAGCTGGGCAGACGAACATGGGGCTGGACGTGCTCAAGATAATTTTGCTTCGTGGGATCAGGGATGATTGCCTAGACATGTTAAATCTGCTAGGAAAGGGAGATATCTCCAAAGAACCTTTTGGAAAGATTGTGGAATTATGTAAGAGATACTCCAGGGGCTCTTCCAGGAACAATAAGCGAGACAAACGGGATAAGCTAGAACGTGATGTCTTTGACAGAACTCAGAAGTCGTCTAATGGAGGAGCTACCCGTGCAAAGATAGGCAATCTCCTTGAAAATTTTAAGACAGAGATGATGAGCTCCATCTCCTCGGAGATCGATGTCCTGAAGGCAAAACAAAAACAGGTTGTGGAGGATCTCACACTAGGTGTGTTCTGCCCCCGATGTAGAAATAATCATCCGCTGAGAGAATGCCTGCTTGATAAAGTAGAAGTATGTCAGCTGTGCGAGCTGAACCACGACATGAAAGAATGTCCCTCATTTCCCCAAGTGAAGGCTGTTCTGCAGGCATCAACTCCAGAAGTGGAATCGGCCTATTTCATTGCACAGAAGAAACCTTGGTAGCCTCAAAATCAAGGTATGCCTCTAGACTCGTTTCCATTTTTTAATAATATGGGAAATTGGAATAATAACATGCAAAATGTGAATACACAATTCCCTTCAAATTATGCTCAGTGGAATCCCTCCCAACCTGCAATGCAAAATTTTAACTCATGGAGTTCTTGGACACAGCCACCACACCAACCTACATCGTGGTTTCCTAGATGGAGGAATTTCCATCCCGGGAACCAGTTTCCTCAATCACCTCCACCTCAACAGTCACCATATTCTCCTCAATATCTTCAATTCCCTCAATATCCTCAATACCCACCTCAGCAGTCACAGCTGCAGCTGCAAAATAATTCTGTCCCTAATATACCAATACGACCCCAGCTGCCTGCCCAACCTAATCCTAACCCGAATAATAAAACAATCCATCAATTGGAGACTGTCAACATGCCGGCCTACTCTCTTTCCCCTGTACCTTGTAATGATATTCGTTTATGATCTGGGAAAATAGTAGAACCCGTAATTACAGAAGATGCTCCACCTTCTGTGCATAAAGAAGAAAGGAGTTCACAGCATCCATCCGACACAGTTCCTATCATTGAAGATGCTGAGCATGGAACGGCTGAAACATCAAATGATGGATCTGACAATACGCAGCCTACCCAGCTGATAAGGAAACCACCATATCCTGAGAGATTAATGCTACCAAGAATAGGGGGACAACCTCAGTTTAACCTCCTGGGAGAGTTAAGGAACCTTTATGTCAAAATCCCCCTTCTTCAAGCTCTTCAAGACGTGCCTATTTATGCTAGAACCGTTTGGGACCTGTGCACTAAGAAACCAGGAAGGAAACCTAGAGATCCTCCCACTGTTCATGTTATAGGGAATTTGTCTACCTTGATAACTGGAAAGACCCCTGTGACAAAGTATGACGACCCTGGCAATCCTACTGTCACTGTACAGGTAGGACAGACACAGATACCCAACGTGCTAGTAGATTTAAGAGCAGCGATCAATGTCATAACAATGGAGACTGTAAAGAAGCTTGAGCTCACTAATCTTAGACCGACCCCTACTATTTTAGAATTGGCGGATGGATCCACCATTAGACCTGAAGGGATTCTGGACGACCTTGTCATCTCAGTAGATTCATGGGAGTACCCTATTGACTTTTTGGTATTACAACCAAAATCGCAGCTGGGGGGACACCCATTGATCCTGGGGAGGCCTTGGTTGGCCACAGCTGATGCTTACATCAGCTGTCGATTAGGGTCCATCACTATATCTGATGCTACAGAGACTAAAAGCCTCACCCTGTATCCTCCAGCTCGGCCAAGTCTAGAGGCTGAAACCTCCCTTTGGATAGAGCAGGAGGAGGAGGAGGATGTTCAGCCACTATTAACTATAGGAAAGGCCTTAACTTTGTAAAACGAAACAAAAGATGATACTATTAGTAATTTTATTAGTGAACCCGCTTCAGTGGATAGAGAGGTCTATCAAATCCTGAACATTACCCTGGGCAAGGAAGAACAAGAAAATCTTACGGAAGAAGCACTAGTTGGTGACACAAACATAATCCCAGTTTTGAAAAATACAAAAAGTATTCCTATTGAGGTAGAGCCTGGAAGGACTCTGAATATCAATCCTAGCCTGTCCTCAGAGGAACAGAAACGCCTAATCAGCCTTTTGAAAGAACACAAGGGGGCGTTCGCCTGGGAGTATACAGACATGAGGGGTATTCCCTCTAATCTGTGCACCCATCATATTTATATTAAAAGTGACTCCCGGCCTGTGTGTCAACCCCAACGACACATGAACCCCAACCTGAGGGATATAGCGAAGGAGGAAATCTAGAAACTCTTGGAGGCAAGATTCATATATCCTATTTCGGATAGTGAGTGGGTTTCCCCACTCGTAATTGTGCCCAAGAAAAATGGTAAATGGAGGGTTTGTGTTGATTATAGGGAGCTAAACAAAGCCACGCAAAAGGACCACTTCCCTTTGCCCTTTATTGACCAAGTACTCAATACCTTATCAGGGAAGAAGTTCTTCTCCTTCCTAGATAGGTTTAGCGGGTACAACCAGATTCAGATTGCTCCTGAAGATCAGGATAAGACCACCTTCACTTGTCCCTGGGGAACATTTGCCTACAGGGTGCTTCCCTTTGGTTTATGTAACGCACCGGTAACGTTTCAAAGAGCTGTAATTGGCATATTCTCTGAATTAGTCAATGATAGTATGGAAATCTTTATGGACTATTTTACTCCCTATGGACGGGACTTTGAGGAAGCACTGGAAAATTTAAAGAAGGTTTTAATCCGCTGTGAATAGACTCAGCTCTCATTAAGCACCGAAAAGTGCCATATGATGATGAGTGAGGGGGTGGTATTGGGGCATTTCATCTCTGCCAATGGAATCCAGGTAGACCCCTCAAAAATCAAAGTGATAAAAGATATACTTACCCCTTCAACTCAGAAAGAGGTGCGAAGTTTTCTGGGACATGCTGGATATTATCGAAGGTTTATAGAAAACTTCTCCAAACTGGCTTCTCCTTTGTTCTTTCTGTTAATGAAGGATGCACAATTTGTGTGGAGTAAGGCATGCCAGACAGCATTTAACGAGCTTAAGGAGAGGCTGTCCACAGCTCCTATCTTAAGGGGACCTAATTGGACCTTACCCTTCCATATTTCTTCAGATGCCTCTGATACCGCCATTGGGGCAGTATTAGGACAGCAGGATGGTCAAGTACCTTATGCCATCTACTATGTTAGTAAAAACTTAGCCCCTGCTGAACTTAATTATACTGTTACTGAAAAAGAATTCCTAGCTATTGTTTACTCTATTAATAAATTTTGACATTACATTACTGGGTATCCTACATTTGTGCACACTGACCACTCTGCCATTAAATATTTAATGAACAAACCTATCACCAATGCCAGAGTCACCAGGTGGCTCTTGTTATTGCAGGAATTTGATATTACCATTATAGATAAACCTGGAAAAGAAAATGTCGTTGCTGATTTTTTATCCCGTCTTACTAATAGTAATGATAGTTTGCCTGTTGAGGACTCTTTTCCAGATGAACATCTATTCGCACTTTCAGCTCACTCTCCCTGGTATGCAGATGTCGCTAATTATTTGGTTGCAGGAAAGCTCCCATCACATATGTCTAAACGAGAAAAGAAAAAAATCATTCAGCAAAGTGCCAGATATTGTTGGCTAAATGGTCATCTCTTCTACACAGGGTCTGATCTTGAGATTAGGAGATGTGTAAGAGAAGATGAGATCTTTCATATACTGAAAGCATGTCATGATGGACCTTGTGGGGGACACTTTGCAGATAAAAGAACAGGGCATAAAGCATTGCAGATGGGCTACTACTGGCCGACTCTTTTCAGGGACACTAAAAGGTATGTTCAGTCCTGTGACAGCTGCCAAAGGATGGGCCAGCCTAATAAAATAGATCAGATGCCTCTACAACCTCAAGTAGTAGTTGAACCATTTGATAGATGGGCACTGGATTTTGTTGGCCCTATCATCCCTCCTTCCAGACAGAAAGTTTACATCTTGGTTTGTACTGATTATATGACCAAGTGGGTAGAGGCTGTAGCTTTAGCTAAGGCTAACGACCAGGCGGTGATGGATTTTCTGTACAGTGAAATCTTTACCCACTTTGGGGTACCAAAGGAAGTAGTTACCGATGGGGGACCGCAATTCATGTCACACCAATTTGAATCCTTGCTCCGGAAGTATCTTGTGCAGCATAGGGTGGCTTCACCATACCACCCCCAAGCTAATGGTCAGGTGGAGAGTACTAATAAGGTTATTGAAGCCATCCTTACTAAAACAGTTAAGAGCCATCGAAGGGATTGGGCTGACAGGCTTCCGGAAGCACTATGGGAATATCGTACGACTTGGTGCCACACCACAGGTTTCTCTCCCTATGATTTAGTGTATGGGAAGAGTGCCATCTTTCCAATTGAGTTTGAGATCAAAACCCTGAAGACAACCACCGAATTGAATCTGGATGTAACAGAGGCCCAGAAGAGAAGATTGAATCAATTAAATGAATTGGACGAGAAACGGTTAGTTGCAGTGGATCAGACTGCGTTGCTTCAGCAACAGAGATCTAACTAGCATGGCCGATTTATTAAAAAGAAAATCTTCCGTGAAGGAGACTGGGCATTACTATATGACTCCAGTTTCAAAAAGGATTTTAAAGGCAAATTACGTACAAGGTGGCTAGGTCCTTACTTAGTCGACAGTGTATTTGACAACGGCACTGTCTGTCTGGTGACCATTGATGAAAACCGCGTACCATTATTTGCTAATGGCCACAGGCTGCGACTGTATCGTAAGCCTGTTTCGAAAGATGCATTCATTTCGCAAATTGCCGCCGATCCAGATTATCAGCTGGCATCAGCGCAGGAACGTCTCTCTGCCTTTGCCAATCCTTAAACTGTAATTCGCGTTTGAATCACTGTACATAAATAATGTTTTTTTTTCTCTGCTGCATTTTATGTTGTTTTTTTTCCTTTTGCATTTGACCTTCCCGTTTGTTGTTATTTTTCAAAAATTTGCAAGGAAGCGCCAGGGGAATGACCGGATCGGGCTTGTCGAATGGAGTCGTTTTCCTATGACTTCCTGTGCTGCATTTCCTTTTCCTTAAAATAAATTTCCAACCGGCCGTAAAACTCATTTCCCAGCAGCTACGACATATTTCCCGGCGGCTGCGACATCTTTCCCAGCGGCTGCAACATCTTTCCCGGCGGCCGTAAACCTTTTTCCGGGCAGCCGTGAACCATTTCCCGGCGGCTGCAACATATTTTCCGGTGGCTGCAAAAAAATTTCCCAGTAGCCGTGATTTTTCCCGACGGCCGTGAATCTTTCCTGGTGGCTACAACATCTTTTTCGGCCGCGATATCATTCCTGTCAGCTGCAATTCCGCTTCATTTGGCGGATGTCTTCAGCGTTAAAGGCCGTCTTTTGAAAACTTGCACTGGTAACTCCTGTATTAACAAAAAAATTGCTTCAACTTGCTAGATATGGCTCTGATTCATCCCACTCATGCCGGCGAACTGGGCTACACAACGACCGCTTTGTTCATAATTCCGACCCTGGCAATGAGATGGTTTGTGTTTAACCAGCGGACGGAATTATTGCATTATCCTTGTCGTCATGATCAATTTAATGACAGCGCACGAGTTCGACCTCGCAACATCAACAACCGCACGTTCCACCATTATTTGCAGGATATCTCACACACAGTCTCACGAGGTATGGCTTTGATTTATCATGTGATTAAGTATTGATAAGATTTAACGATGTCAGTCATACCCTTATTCGTATCACCATTATGGCCTAATTAACTCCTTCCCTCGTGCGACGTAAAAACTAATAACCGCCACCTTCGCCAATTTGGAATAAAATTTTGAACGTTTTTCTGAGCTGAACTTTCCAAATTTGCCCATTTACTCAACATCTTCCCTCATCGATTCATGCATTCTCTGCACTACAACCTCCATTCTTGGATTCTGTAATCTGCGAAATAGCAATCTCAGTCTACAGCCAAGACTATGGGGATTCCAGCTCGCCATGAACCTTTGGATACACAGGAACTTAGGAAAATTCCCACAGTTCTTGCCATCTTTCAAGCCGCCGGCTGGTTCGAATTTTTTGAGCGACTGGATGGCTTTAACCGGGAAGCAGCCTTTCAATTTGCCTTAAACCTCACAGAAACTCACTCCGAGGTGTGGGGGCTGTGCATAGAAGTCTTCGAATCCATTATATCCAAGGTTACTGCTATCCTGCAGGTGGGAAAGGCATGGTTTGGACGACGAGTCCCCATGACAACCGCATGGGAAGCATTTTTACGAGAAGGGGAGCAAGTTCAATCATCCAGAAGAGGGATTGCACTGCACTCATTGCCGCGGCCATGGGATCAGGTTGTTGTCTTTCTCAAGAAGTACATCACTTGTGAAGTTAGGTACCAAACTGTTTATAATTCTGAACTACCTTTACTTTCCCATCTCCGCCATGGCACTTTATTGAACATTCCATACTATTTGCTTCATGACTTGCGTCATATGGCGGCATTCGTCCAAGCCGCTAAACATCCATTTGCCTCCCTGACACACCATGGTCTCATCAAATTAATAATTTTAAGAACCCTTGCTCAGCATAATATAACTTGGGAGCAATTCACAGCTCGAGCTCAGGAACCCGCTCCCTTGCTGGGTGTCCAGATAGAACAGGAACAGGTTCAACCACAGCATGAGGACCGGAGTTCCTCCAATATAGTTGGGGGGGGATGAAACTATATCAGAAGAAGAGCAACCGGAGGCACAGGGAGAGCAATTGGAGGAGGATGTACATAAAAACCATGTGGAAAACCTAGACAACAGGGCAGCTCTGCCAGCAGAAGGTGAAACTGGAGCAGCACTAAATGCTGCGACAGTTGAACCTGAAGGTGACAGAGCTAGGGCAATAAAAGAAAATATCAAGCCAGTAACTATTGAATCCTCACCTGAGTGGGAAGGAGGAACTTTAATTAAGGAATAACAGCCTAAGGAGCAAGAAAATATTCCTTCGACCTCAGCTGTGAGGCCCGATATCCCAGCTCCACAAAAGAAAACACCACAAAGAAGAAAGAAAAGATCAATCAATGAACTTAACATAACCTCACCAATTTGAAGAAAAAGAACTAAATCAGCCGCAACAACAGAGGCAGCCAGAAAAAGATGGGCAACCCTAGAAGGACAGGTTGAATTCCCAATCCTTGTACCGAGGCCGATGGATGCTCCCCAAAGGCCAGTTGAGGAAGAACCCAGCATTGAAGGACTTCTGAATGAGAACACACTATTAAAAGAGGAGGTCCAAGTACTTCGAAGGGAATTGGAGACATGGAAGGAAACCTACAGAAAATTAGGTGAAAGGAAAATGTATACATTAGTGGAGGCTGCAGACAAGTTGGAGGGATCGAACTCTACCGAGCCTGGCCAGGAAGATGAGCGAGTGCTCTGTCCCACCTGTGTGGAAATCTTCAAGGAGGCAAGCCACAAGATTATAATTCGCACCTGTACAGCACAGCAATCCGAAGCCACAATAGAAGAAGATGCGAAAAAAGAAGATGCTGCCACACAAGAACTAGCATCTTTATCCATCCTTGCTGAAGTTGCCACCAATTCTGTGATAGAGGAGCAAAAGGATGAAATCATGAATGATGTCGGGGACAAAGATTGCACTATAACCCCAGAATGCTCCCACGACATAGAGATTGTAGAAGCTGAGCCGCAAGGGCAGGACATTGATGAACTTGAACAGGGGGCTGCAACACAAGAACCAGCAAACCTGAATATACTTGTCCAATCGATCGAGCAAGTGGGAGAAGAACCTAGGATGGAGGACACTCTGGAACCTAATGAAGAGCTTTGCACTATAACCCCAGAATGTTCCCATGATACAAAGCTCATAGGAGAAGAATTGCAACAACAGGAGGATGAAAAGGTAAGCAAGGATGTTGCTACACAAGAACCAACACCCTTGGAAGTTACAGCAAGGATTCCTGAATTGCAATTAGAGGATAACCCTGGAATGGATATCATTTTTGATATGCAGTGGAGTGAGGATGAACAGGTACAGACACAGTCCTCAGGTGACACCGAAATCCTTGAGGAGGAGCTGCACAATGAGGAAGATATCCAATCTCAGAGGCAGAAGGAAGAGGAAGACACTGTCACACAAGAACCAGTGTCTCTAAAAGCCATGAATGCAGCTGTTGAGGAGAATCCAGGGGATGTTGTTGTTACACAAGAACCAACAACTATTGAATCAGATTCAGAAATACAGGTTACCCAAGAGGAAGACACTGTCACACAAGAACCAGTGTCTCTAAAAGCCATGAATGCAGTTGTTGAGGAGAATCTAGGGGATGTTGCTGCTACACAAGAACCATCAACTCTTGAATCAAATTCAGAAATATAAGTTACCCAAGAAGAAGACACTGCTACAGAAGAACCAGTGTCTCTAGAAGCAATGGATGTAGTGGATGAAGAGAGTCTAAAGGAAGTTGCTGTCACACAAGAACCAGCAACTCCTATAGTAAATTTAGTTGTGCAGGATGCTCAAAAGGAAGACACTGTCCCATAAGAACCAGTGCTTCTACCCCTTAAAAACTTCATCGACTTAGACTTGGATCAAGAAGAGCATCATAAAAAGGAAATCTTGAACCTGGCAGCCGAAATCTCAACTCTGAGGATGGAGGTGACCAAATGGAAAAGCCAGGTGGAGGAGTATCAGAAAGGGATGATTTCTCTCAGCGAGCATAGAAAAATCATCAGGGGATTGGAAGAGAATTGGGCAGAAGAACACATGGGCCACAGAGTTCAGGAAGAAGAGCTGCAGAACAAGTTGAGAGAATTGAAAAAGTTTCAATCCATGCAGCGGGAGAAAGAACAGATGTACACCCTCGCTCAAGAACTCATGGGCACCAGGAAGCCCTCTTCCTCTTATCCAGTATTCCTATTTGAGCGATTTGTCTGGTTTAAATTGAAGGCTGTGCAGGAAGGGAGGTCGTTCGAAATCACAACCTCAGCAAAGTTCTTGGAGACATTCTTTGGAAGCAATTTTGAAGAGCAGAACCTGCTGTGTGAATTATACTTGCATGAGATGGCTTCCCCTCTGGACCGCCACTCAAATCCTGTTCCATTTGCAGGGGATGTTCAGCTAAGATCTTTTGCCTCTTTTGTGAGCAATCACACTCAGCAGGAAAGGTCTTTTCAGACCTTTTCCCATAATGAAGCTCACACTAACTTATGGCTTCGAAGTGAGCCCTAGAGTCCTGGCATTCTTTTGGCACGGTACATAGATTTTCTTTCAAGACCCCCCCCAGGCATAGCATATCATGAGATTGCAGGAAGAAGTGATCTCCACTTGCACCAATTACATCTCCAGACATCAGGAGGTAGCATTGGAGGGGAGTAAACACAGGTGGCAGGCTGCCTCCTCTGCACTTAGAAGCCGAGATCCCTATTGTTTCAAGAATTTCAAGCAGGCACTTTCTAGAGTCAAGGGTTACGTAGGAAGTATGAGGGAGTGTGGAGTTAATTGGTTGGGTTTGAAATTCAAATTCCCCCTCATTTGGTGGCCAGCAAAACCGTATAATGTGGATTTTTCCTTAACAAGGGCAGAGGAGCAGCGATGCTGGAAATATTGGGTTACTCACGGAGGCTTTTTGAAGACAGATAAGGTGCCTGAGTTTCCCTACAATTTTTCCTCCCTCCATGAACAGAGCTCAGTGCAGGACTAAGATTCCGATTGATGCAGGTTGTTGCATGAGGACATGCAACAGGATAGTTGGGGGGAGATGTTGAGCCTAGAATTGGCCCTTTTTTAACCATCTTTAATCACCTTTTCTTCCCCTGTCTTATACCATTTCAGCATGTTAATCAAACCTGTTGTCCCCACTTTATTTCCCAAACTGCTAAGGTAAGACTGATCATTGCTTTATCTTATTAATGCTTATGATTGTGATAATTAAGGCTGTGTATCTCTCAATTGTGCTAACATGTTATGATTTATGAAGGTAGTTTGAGATAAGTGGACTGCAGGAAGATGGCGCTGAACAAGTCCTGAAAGGAGGGATAATCGTTGCTCAAGATGATGCTCCAATCATCAATTAAGACACGTGGTTCTAATGCGACATCTCAGGCAGAGCTGTGACAAGGGCAGCTGTAATAGAATGCGCTACAATTGGAGATCTTTAGTACATGGCTGCGCAAGTATGATTGCAGTCAGACGAGATTGCTACTCTTGGGTCAATTAACAGCTCTTCCGCAGTTTCTATGGCTTTATCATGCCACGTTTGTAACAACTAGTGTTATTTAGGGCGCCTGAAGATCAGAGATCTTCATGGCTACCCTTTGTAATAGGATCGGATGTTATAATCTGTATGTATAAATATGGAAAGTTGTCTCGACCCAGGGGGTTGGAAAAGAGATAATTCATTCATTGTATTAGCAGTGGAAGCAACCTGTGTAATCTTTCTTTCTTTAATATAAGGAGTTATCTCTGATTTAAGGGAGTTGCACGTTGTTCAGCCATCATCTCTGTGTGAAGGCTGGGCCCGCCTTCCACAGAGATTGCTGAGTTAATTTAGGACTTTTTAATTCAGTATTGTGTGATGTTTTGTTCGTTCTATTTCCTTTGTACGCAACTGTAGTAGTGTCGATTTAGAGTATATTTGTGATTGCATTTTCTTAAGATTGGTAAGTGGCACAGAGTGACAGTCGACTGGGTAGATAACTTTCTTTATGCGATTCATGTGGTAGTTGTACACAGCTTTGTTCATCCTGTAGTTTTAAGTTGTTATCCCACGAATCCTTGCAATTTATCTTTCCTGTTATGATTGTTGATTTTCATTCCTGCAATTCAATTCCTTAGAGTAGCTGAACTCAATCCTTTGCAATTGAATTCCTAGATTAATATTTGATTTATGTTTATGGCTTTCAAAAGTAATAAGATTGAATAGGCAATTTACTTGTTCTGGGATGTGAATAGGATTTTCTTTTTAATTGCAATTGTCGTTTGAATCTTATATCATTTTTCCTTGTTACACGGTAGAAGGTAATTGAAATTGTAGTATCTAGACGATGAATGGGATTACACAGATTCTTGGGATGGGCATAGTTGTTAGAGGATAAGAGTGTTCAATTACAGTGGTTGTGTGTTTAAGCATATACTGTGCATTTATCCTTTGAAATAAAAGACTTTCTCGGGTTGACAATAAATCTCGTATGCTCTGTATGTTGGTAATAATCTACCTGCATATTGGGTGCTCGACAGTTAGTGACAGAGATAACAGATTTTTGAGTGCATTTTGGCAAGAACTCTTCAAAATGGTGGGGACAAATTTGACACCTAGCACAAGCTGTCATCCCCAAACTGATGGACAAATAGAGAGGATGAATCAATGGTTGGAAGGCTACTTGAGGAACTATGTTAGTGGGTAGCAAAAAGCATGGATAAAACGGTTGCATTTGAGTGAGTTTTGTTACAATACTACTTTCCATATGTCCATTGGCATGTCTCCTTTTAAAGAAATTTATGGTTATGATGCATCCACTTTTATTGACCACATTTTTGGTGATAGTAGAGCTCCAAAGGCTAAGGATTGGATTGAAGAAAGTCAAGAAATATTGAAGGTTTTGAGAGATAACTTGCAAGTTGCTCAAAATCAGCAAAAACAATATGCATACCAACATAGAATGGAGAGACAATTCCAAGTGAATGACTTGGTGTATTTGAAGTTGCAGCCCTACAAATAAACCACCAAAAAAGGTAAAGGTTCAGAAAATCTCAAACCAATGTTTTATGGTCCTTACAAAGTGATTCGAAAAGTTGGAGAAGTGGCCTATCAATTGGAGCTTCCCATGGGAAGCAAAATTCATAATGCATTTCATGTTTCTTGTCTAAAGAAGGTTATAGAGCAGCACATTTTAGTTTCAGATACTTTACCACCTTTGGATGATGAAGGAGGACTTGTTCTCGTACCAAACAAAATCCTGAGAATAAGGGAGAGAAGGCTACGAAGCAAAACAATAAAAGAATATTTGGTACAATGGAAGGATTTACCTAGTGAAGAGGCCACTTGGGAAGATGAACAAATTTTGCAGCATCCAAAATTGGCATTCATTGAGGACAACCAATATTGGGTGGGGAGGACTGCCATGTCCCCGTTCCAATAGGTCTACTAGTTTACAATATTCATCCAGCTACTAGTTCCCTAGGTTGGGGGAGGGGGCATTAAATATTGAAAGAAGGGAGCTATGGGACCCAAGAGAACCTTAGTTTATCATTTACACACTAATTTGGTTCATAAAAATAATAAACATGGAGAAAATAAAGTGGCATTGCTTCATAAGAACATTTGGAGGTCCATGGGGGGCTTAGGTGGCTAGATGCTTCCTTACACATGTCATGACTTAACCCCAAATTCGAAATTATGAGTGATGGAATGTTCTTGGAAGCTGAAGAGTCATCAAATGACATATAATGAGCCCAAGGATTCAAATGGGTGAGTAGGATTAACTCCCAATAGAAGAGGAAGAGTCTAGGAAGAAACTAGGTGCCATGTGGAGCTAGATTCCCTTCGTTTTATGACAACAATGATGGAAGATTATATAACAAGTCGGACCCGATTGCATACCTTATTGCGTACATATGACAACCTGACATGTCAGAGCTAAAAATAGCCTCTAAGAATGCGCATTTGGGACTAGGTGGCAGCCACTCGAATTGGGTGGAAGATGAAGGGTTGAGGAGAAGACCAAGTGGTAAGGAGGTTACTAAACATCAAGGATGAGGTGGAGGAAGCCCATGGGAATGAATTCAACCTTGGAAGACCTTAGTAGGGTTATAAAAATATGTCATGAGGAATGGAAATGGATTTTGATCATTTGTGAATTTACCTTTGGAATTTGGAGAGCATTAGCTTGTCCTTTGCAGGGTGAGTGCACACTTACCCTGCTAGTGAGCCAATTTCGAGAGTGATATTCTCATCCAAGTTGGTCATGGGAGAGGCCACTCAGACCTTTCATTTAGAGCTTCATGGATTTTTTTTATTTCATGTAGGAGGTTGCTTCTGTTCGTGACCCATCTCTCCTCCCATTCTCTCAATTTCCACTTCCATATTTCCATGTTTTTCTATGAAGGTGCACTAGTGTGAATGGTGTTTGCACCCCATTGAGTTCAGATGATGCCCAAGATATGATGTATGATGTATGGATACGTAATATCATGTTCACATGCTCTGTAAGTAGAAATTAGTAGAAATACATATGCAGATGTCCACATTTTCAAGCTTTCTTGTGACTAGTTTCCATGTGATGATTTTCCCTTTCAATTGAGATTGTGTATCTGATGTATATTGCAATTTGGGTCAATGTTATATGTTTTTGGTGAGATATTGAAATGTTTTCAATGGTATATATTCATATTGATATGTTTTGAACCATTATATGCACCATTTATGAGTCAAAGTTGAGCTTTATTGTGTCATTTCCTTTAAGCAAATATCATTGAAATTGTGCATTCGAATATGAAGCTTTAATTCTCTGTTTCAAAACTCTTAACCACATATAATGATAGTAAATGAAGTCTAATTACAGTCCCAATACTCTGTTCTGAAAGGTCGTAGGGTTTCTTAGGATTTGGAGAGCCATTTCTGCCCACACCCTAGGGGGGATTGCACCATAAATTGCTAGTATTTTTTCCCTTTTTGCCATCATGTCCAAATAGAGTTGCAGATGTCCATGGCCTGCAATAAAACCATCAGAGAGTCTATTGAAGAGTATTAATACTCCCCACATAAGTCCCTATCAAATTCGAGACCCACTTGATCCATTCGAATCCCCCACAGTCAAAACTAGTAAAGACAATTTTTCCAAAAAATTGTCTTTCTTGGGAATTTTTGAACTGGGACATTACACATACATATATCTGTGTTATATATGTAAAGATAAATATCACCATGAGATTAAGTTTAAATATGATTTCAAATAAGAGGTCCATTAAATAATGTTTTAATTATGTAATGACATGTCAACTATATATTTAGTTTGATCATTCAAAAAGAAAAAATCCACAAAGAAAAAAGATACAACGTATTAACTTTTAAGGATAAAATTACATTATATTTATTATTGATGTCCATGGCATAATATCTAGTTTGTTTAACCCACGTACTCTTATAAACTAAAAATGAATTAATAGATCATAAAAAATGGAGACGTCTAAATATCCGACAATTTAGCTTAGAAGGGGGATCTTCTCAAGGAATCTGACAATTTTATTTTGTAAAATATGAATTTAACTTTGTTTTAGTGGTGATTTTGATGATAAAAACGGATTCAACACCATCAAAAACCCTTAGAGCACTCAACATTTCAACGTTTGACATTTGTAATTACCAGAAATTTTAAATATTTATGTCGAAATTTTTTTAGACTACTCAATAAAAAAGGCCTCTAAGAACTTCCCACAAAAGATACCTAACCAAAAAGCTTGATAATTCAAAATTGCGATGGAAAATTAGACGTAAGTAGAAAGATAATTACACCCTTGGTTACATCCCACAAAAATTTGGTTGTTGTTATCGATGTTTCTAAGGATGCTAATAACACCTCAAGTTTTTGTCAATGTAGGGACAAGGACATTAATTTGGTTGTACTAATTTCCCATTTTTGGACATTACTTGAAAAGTTTATTTGCTGGTAGCGATCATTGGCAAATCATCCATACAAAATTTAAGTGGTTACAATAGATATATATTTTTTAATAGAAACAATTATATTTTGCATTAAAAAAAGAGTTGGGAGTTGTGACCAAACCCTCTAGCAAAGTAATACAAAAGTTATTTATTTATTTCAATTATCTTTTATTGCTTTTGTCTTCTTCTTTCCATAGCTTTAAACTTGATTCTTTGATCTTTTCTTTTTTTGTAAGTTGAAAAGAAGACTTAGTGTAGGAATCAACAAAAAATTTAAATTGAATATAAGATTGAGTAGTAAGATCTGGAGTAGGGAGTAGATTTTCATATATAGAGGATTTCCACTATATTTTGTCTTAATAAAGCTTTTGGAAAGTATTTTATAAGAGAAAGGTAGTACTTGATGAACCTTATGGGGTAAATTTTCACTTGTCATATCATCATACAGATCAATGTTAGGTATGATAACAAGTTATTGCTATACATCAACTTTTTTATGAGAAATAACAATTTGGGAATGAGTATTCTATATAGGGGTATGTTTTGTTTTCTTATGGACATGACTGAGGAAATCAAGAAGGATAGCTTCATTAAAACAGGGGAAACCCATACATATGGAAAATAAGTATCATAAGTGAAGGACGAGGCTTATAAATCAAATTTGGAGGGAGGATCAGATTTTGAGAGGACAAAAATTTCCTCCATAAGCGGGTAATTTCCATTCACAAAGTATTCATAATTAACAAGATTGAATGATGGGTCAACAAGTAAAGCTTTAAGTTTGGAAGGGTTGTTTTGTATTTAAATCAATCATTAGCACAATGACCATATTTCTTGTTGGAGGATTTGGATGGATTGTACTTGAGATATCATTTCGTCATCCATTTCTTTATCTATGACTTCTTAATGAACTATTGATTACAATATGTACAAGGATTTGAGCTTTTGTGTTTGTAATTTATGGGCCTTGTCTTAATTTTACAATCAAAGTCAGAAGTTTCAGGATTGGAATTGCATACTTTGGTGTTGAGACAACTTATCAAGTGTCTTGGCTAGTTTCTTGTTGTTGCAACCTATTGGTATAACATGTTCAACAACTTGACAAAGTGTTGCCAAGTTGAAATCTTCAATATTATAAGTACATTTTTGTATTTCATCAAGAACATATTGGGAAAGAGAAGGATGCAAACTCATGATATAATAACTATTTAATGTAGTTTCATCCATACCTCTTGATTCATTTATTAAATTTTGCATTGTATGAAGATATTCTTCCTAAAGAGATATATCACATCTTTTCTTTGCAGGAATGTGTGTGTGTATTTGCGCGCACACACACATGCATACATGTGTGCGTGTGCGTGTGTGTGTGTGTGCGTGTGTGTATTTTCCGTGTTTTCCTGGCAAATTATCCCTGGTGGAAACCCCTAACCACGTCCCCTCATATCAAGGATGGTACCTAGGATAAACCCTATATCCCTCAGGGAACAAGGCCATTACAACAATATACCCATTGTGAGCTCAACATGTAACTTGTAATAAAAGAACTTGGGTGGGGAGGATAAAACTCCATCCCACGACCACATGGACTAAACCCAATTGAAATATGTATGAATGCATATGCATACATGCATACATATATATCCCCCCCAACAGACACATATACATCACCTTGGGCACCATCCTCATAATGAAGGGAAGTGCCCAGAAGGTTTCCTTGGGGATTGTGCATGTGCGTGTGCATGAAATGTAAGTGTGTGTGTGTGTGCACGCATGCACACACAAAATGACACACACACATACACACATATATTTTTTCTCGCTAAATATATCCCCAAGGAAACCTTTTGGGCACTTCCCTTCATTCCGAGGATGGTACCCAAAGCAAAACCTATATTCCTGAGGGCATAAGGCCAAGCCAACAACACATGAATATATCATATATACCTCATCAAAAATTGACTTACTAAGCACACACATGTTACAAAATGGGACTTGAACTTGGGTGGGGAGGGTAACAACTTTTCCCTGCAACTACTCAGGTACACCTAATTCGTGCGTGCGCACACACACACATGTATGTATGTAAAGATAAATATCACCATGAGATTAAAGTTTAAATCTAATTTGAAATAAGAGGTATGTTACCCTCCACATACTCTACATTGTGCCATACCAGATTTCCATAGAGGAGGGATCTTTTTTTCTATGTAAAGGCCAATTTTGGCCTTGTATGTAGTGTGTTTGTTTGGCGGGGCTCGAGACTAGTGGTATGGTGATGGAAAGTACTCTTGGTTTTCATTCTAGGAAGTGTTGGCTTAGTGGCATTGTTGACTATCCCTTGATAAGCGAAAGTTCCCCATCGTGTTGGTGTTGATCCCAGTTTTGTTACTATTTTCGAATGATAAATTACTCTTTTGATGTCTATTTTGTCACCTTTTTGACATATTCTTGTCATACAACTTATCATTCAGCCTCATGTATGAATGCATTTGGGTTTTATGCAAATTCTGGTTTATTCTTATTATTTCATGATTTTATTAATCAATTCAATGATATTTGGAAGTTTGTTTGATATATGAAATTGTTTTGCAGGTTATAGTCTTTGTGCAAGTTGATATTGGACACGCACCCACGCTAGATATACGCAGATCGCATCCAACTCATCATTCAACCCATCAATCAAACCGCGCATTATTCGTTGGCATATTCCCAAACGTTAAAGTGTAGAACGGTTTTCAGTTGCTTCGTTGCTTATGCGTTCGATGATTGGATGATCCTCGCTCTAGAAGGCTCGCCATCTTACCTTCTCTGTTTGACTCCATGACTCATGCCCCCATGTCAGCAAGAAACAATATGCCGTAGCCCGCGTGAGTAAAACCACCGCGCGAAGGAGCAGGAGAATGATTATGCGTTGGCATATGGACGTTTGTTGTAATAATGGTTGACTATTTTAGGAGCGATCGACCACTGAAAGGGTCGACCTGTTCATCCTTGTAAACGTTATATATACCTGCCTCCAAGTGAGAGCATAGTTAGCTAGCATGTTAATCAACCGACGTTAGGAGAAACTCTGTAATATTGTTCTGAATTTTAATATAAGTCATATTTTTGTTGTTCATCTATGTTCCTCTCTCTGTGAGTGACTGAAGCATAACCCTGATTGCTGAGAGGGCCCCTCAACAACCAGCGGTATCCATTTTCATGTGTATTTCCGTCATTTCTTTACTTGCAGCTAGTATAGTTTCATTTCCAGTTTTGCTTATGTAATTCAATTTCTTGTGATTGCTTATTTCATTATCTCCTGTAGCATGCATTTTGTTGTTAATATAGTTTCATTTCCATAATTAAATAACCGGTTGCACGCATAGTTAGTTTCTTTTCCAGTCTTTTTACAGCTTGTTGTTTAGTTTTATAATGATAGTTATATAGATTTGAATTGCTTTATATCTTAGATTTAATTTACAGTATATTTAGTTTTGTTAACTCTTGCTTTGTTATAGGTTTACTTTGGTTACACTTTCGTTTGTTTTATAATGCAATAGACAATAGTTTCTTTATAATCATGAATTAGTATAAGTCTTTTCGCTGTTAGTTTGATTACTGAATACATTTACTTACTGTCCTTTATGCATCTTGTTTGCATGTGCACAAAATCAGCTGATAATTAGATCATTTAGACCATTTTCCATTGTTTTCTGTGTACATACTATCATACAGACCGCCTGTTCAGCTTGCTATTCAGACCATCCGTTCAGTCTGTTATCCAGTTCTTGGTTCAGCCTTCAATATTCCCATTTTGTTTTAAACCTGTTTTGAAGTTTTGTTTCTTTAGCTTTCAAATTTTGTTTTGTTCTGGGTAATTAGATAATGATTATATTCACCATTAGGACCTTAGAATAGATTATTCAGAGTATTTATCAAGTTCCATCCTTATCTTTCACCTCTTCTTACCTTAGTATGCTTTGAATTATGCTCTGTTTTGTTTCTTTTGTTTCTGGCCTTCTCACTTATTACTGTTATAACGTTTGATAAGTATATCTCGAGTCTAGTTTATCTTTGTGTTTAGATTAGCCTTCTTAATCAAGTTTTCTTTATTAAGTTTTCTACTTGCTTCTTTCATTAAGGTTTTGACTTGTTTATAAGTTAAGATTTTCCCTCACATTTGTTTCATATAAGAATTGTTCATTTATAAAAGTAATCTTTAAAAAGAATCTTATCTCTTAATAGCTTAGGAGTTCATAATATATTTCTTAATTAAGAGTCATTTGCTTATGGAATAGATCACCATGTTTACCGTCACCTATAATTGGACCTTCCTTAGTTTGCATAGATTTGTAGCAGTTAAGTTAGATTTAATCCCATTTAGTTTATTTACTTCTTTTGAAAGCCATTTTGACACTACTCCTTCTCCAGTTCCAATCACAGTGAATGCATATCCTCAAAATCCCCAAGGAGAATGGAACTAGATACTTTTGTTTAACTATTATGTACATTCGTTAGTTGCATGTATAGTTTGATTGTTGAAGCTCTTGAAATCCAGTGTTGTAACCTGTTTCCAATATTATAATTCCTTCTATAGTCAATTTCTGAAATTGTTTATGAAGCTTTCTAATTCTTAGATTAAGAAGTGGAATAGTTAATTAATAAGTAGTTTAATTTCTTAGAGTAGTATTGTTTATATCTTTACCTTTTAGTATTTGTTTATAAAGTAGAGTAGTATAGGTTGATAATGCTCTAGTCTAATACTCTGTTTTGGTTTAATGACCTTAATAGTTGAATTTCTAGGAGTTTGACTCGGTTTTTCATTTTGAAAGATCTTTTGATCTTTTCTTTGTTAAAATATTTCCACGACACCCTAGGAACCCCTCTACCTTCGGATATACTTTGTGTTAACTCTAAGTTTACCAACCTTGGTCGATAATTGAATATTAGGTGAATTATTTAAGACAATATAACACCCAACAGTTGGGTCATTCGTGTTTAAGGTTGGTGTCTCATGCTTCTTGGTATGATTCCATTTGGACACATGGCTTAGGGGATCCCAATGAGACTTGTTTTTTATGCTTTAAATAGGTGGTTGTGTGTGTAAGGGTTGTCATACCTGCCTTAAAAAACCTCATTATGCCCACTTGGACCTATTTCTCTTATGTATTAACCCTCATCTTGGCCCAATCAAGCTAAATTGCTGAAGATTCCATCCTTTAAAGAGGTCGTACCATATAAAGGAGGAGGGTGTTGAGGGCAAAAACACAATGTTGGGGTTAGATGGGGCATGACACCCTCCTCCCATTCTCAACATTTCATCAAGTTGCATCGATTCATCAAATGTTATTATTACTTTATGTTGTATGAGGCTTAATCCTCAGACTGTGAGTGACAAATAGTAAAAAATCATTGAAAAATAATTTTAAGTTATTTTGGACAATTTAGGTTGGTCGGCTTGTAAAGGAGGTTAAGTTTGCTTAAATCACATATAATTAAGGCAACTCCTTCTCATTTTAACTTGAGATCATTGGATCAAATAAAGTCACTTATGTTTTCATGCTTGTATACTTGGGATAGTGGTGTGCACCCTCTTCTTGGTACTCTTAAAGCTTCAATGTGACATTTTCTTAATGTTTGAGGTTGACACTTAATATTGCAAGGATTGTTTAAGGAAAGGGATTATTAGGAGGTTACTCTTTTCTCCCTTTCTCTTTTTTTGTGGTAAGATCTATGTTTATCTTTATCTTGTACTATCAGAGACATTCAAGGTAAGAGTTAATTAGGGTTTTTTATACATAATAACTCTGTATTATAAGTGGGACATCCATCCCTAGAGGGTCTCTACATCTCTTTTGCCCTAATTAGGTCAAATCCAACACAACCCTAGGATTTCTTGGTTTTTCCCTAATTCATTAAATTGGACTGCAAATTCTTGAGAGGACATTGACCGTCATTCTTTGGTGGCCTTGTAGGGAAAATACTTAGGCCTTTATTCCCCTCATCTTCACTCGTTATTTCCTTTTTATCAAAATTATGTATTATATATTGTTAAAAATACCAAAAAATCCATATACAGTGGAAAACCCTAAGTATATATATATATTTTTACAAAACAATATTATTGTGTCATAAATTACTTTAAATGTGATTTTCTGGAGTATTCAATTACAACAAAAAATTTCAAATATAGATAATAATAATAAAAAGTTGAAAAAATTGCAGAAAAGTGAATTGTATGTGCTAAAAGTGCCTTAAAGGAGGTGTCATCATCCCAGGGATGGGTAATGACAATATTAAGGGGTTGTTTTAGATCTGGGTATTGAGTTATTGCATATCCATCTTGAAGGAAAAGACAAACCCTAGGGGTTTAAGGAAGTTTGGGTTAAATTCTAGGTACCAAAGAAGACCCTGGGTAGATTTGAGGCCAAGGAATTTGTTGATTTACTTTGATTGCAATAAGTTGTAGACATGTAGTGTGAATTAGTCTAAAATCATGTATTCCATCCACCTAAACAAGTGCAACCTAGGGGGGATAGGTGTGCCCCTCTTTGGTAGTTGTCGAGAGGTCAATTTCGCGCAATTACAACGATTGCTTTGAGATATATCTCTCTTTTTCGATTGTTGGTTTTTACGACAAAAAATTGTAGCATTGGTTTACATATTCATCATTACTCCTAACCTTCCAAGTTTAAAGTCTCATCATAATTATCTTTCATTGAATCCATTAGGCATTGGTCTACTAATGATGGGAACGTTTTGTAGGGATATAAATGTCTTTTGTCGTGTTATTACCAGACTATCCTTACCTCATTTAGGGAGCCTCTTGTGGCCCAAGGAGCAAGGTCTAAAGCAGAAGGGGGTTACATCGAGGTAACATTGGGTGTACTTTCTTAAATAGTTGTTTATCACAGCACTAGGTCCACATATTTCGACTAGGTCCACATGACTTACTTGGGTCCACATATTTCAACTAGGTCCACATGCCTTACTTGGGTCCACAACTTGAATTGGGTCCACTTATCTTCAATCGTGGAAGAGTGCTAGTTTTGAGGTAACAAGGTCCGCTAATTATGTTTTAATTATATAATGACATGTCAACTATAGATTTAGTTTGATAAACACAACTTTTTACCACGAGGAAAAAAAGGTGCAAAGGAGAAAATTACAATATATTTAATTTTGATGCCCATGGCATAATATATAAGGAGAAAATTACAATATATTTACTTTTGATGGCTACGACATAATTTACAAGGAAAAAAATTACAATATATTTATTTTTGATGCCAATGGCATAATATATAGATTGTTTAACCCACATACTCTTATCATCTATACATAAATTAATACAACATGAAATGCCTCCAAGGACATCCCACAAAAACTACCCAACCCAAAAGTTTGATAATTCACAATTATGATGTAAATACAGACATAGGTAGTGTTAGGTATAACTCCCGATTGATTGTTTATTCAAATGCAAATGCCTGTATTTATACATTTCATGAGGCGGTTGATTACCAGCCTCTTCACCTTCCTAGCTATTCATATTCCTATTATTTATTTACAATAATCCTGACGGATTATTCTAACAGGTAGGAAGTTAATTACATCCTTTGTTAGATCCCACAAAATTATGGTTGTCGATATGGATGTTACTAAGGACCCTCGTAACACCTCAAAATGTTTTCATTGTAGGGACACTTACAAGGGCATTAATTTTGTTGTACTAATGTTCGATTTATGGACATTACTTTAGACGTTTCTTTGGTGGTAGTGATCATTACAAAAGCATCCATAAAAGTGATCAGTAGTCACAATAGAGACCCTTTTTTAATAGAAATGGTTATATCTTGTATTAAAAATAACTGTGACTGAGAAATCCAACATGGTAATACAAAATATCAGAAGGTTAACCACCATGTGCAAAGATTTTACTCTTCCGTCAAGATACATATAGGGGTATTTCCAATGCTTTCTCTTATACTTTTCCTTACCTATAGTTTCATGCAAACAAGGGACAACTTTCTAAAATTGTTTGCCTAACCAAATACAAAAGAAAGACATTATTTTCCACTTGGATATGTAACAAACCCTCTCTTGAGAAAAGAACCCAAAGAGATTTGTGTTCTCGAAGAAAAAAAATACATTTGATTCGACCTCTTTTTCAATTCTTTTATGATTTCACATGCTTCCCCTTGCGAGGAGAAGAGAAGAATGAGGAAATTTTTTCAAAGCTCCAACATAAGAAGGAGACTAAGAAGACTCGTGTGAATGGACTAGTTTCCCTTAAGGGAATTTCTTGAACCTGCTTTGCTTCCCCCTCCTTGGTTTTTTTATTTACAACACATGAGACCTCGAAAGGAGTATTTTCTTGAAACATTGGAGTAGATTCTTTTGCTAAAGTATGGACATTCACTTCAATGCAAATTTTTTCGATGTGCCTTCATTCACAAGGGTCTCGTGTATTTTATTTTTCATCAAGATAGGATCATAATGGGGTATATCAAGAACCTTCCTCTAAATATTCAATGGAGCATATTCATCCACTTTATCTTAGTATTTCATTTGTAATATAGATGTTAATATTCCCAAAACTGAAAATGGTTCCAACTATCTATCTAAAGCTCAATGGTTATAGGTAACCCTTGTTTCAAATTTGCCTCCACACAAACATGGGAATAGGAGAATATCTCATTTCATGGTTTTGCGGTCGTCATCAATTTCCTTAAGCATTATATTGTCCAAAAAAATCACTAGGAGAACACACATGTGAATCCAAACAAAGGTTGTTGTTATTTCTTGTTAGGATTGCAATCTAATGCCCATTTCAAGAGGAACATTCATCTAGAATCCGTGAAGCAAGGACTAGATCTTAAGATAATATATTTGTCCTACTTGAACTCAAATAGGAAGATGAATAAAGCTCTTCCACTAACATATACCCTATATCTCCCTTTGGTCCTAGGGACCCAATTTCCTTGAACCCACTGATCCATTGAGTTAGGGCTTGGCTAGCAACCATTGAACTTGCCAACTAGGGCATAATCCAAGCATGTCGCAACATTTTCATAAGCATGAGGATATATCAACATAATCAAAGGAATGTCACTAGACATATTGACAAATTTTCTTAGGTTGCATTATTTTTTAAGCAAATCCTTTTATTTGCCTTTGAAGGAAGGAAGTCAAAGGATTTCCAAATATTGGAGAATGCATCAAAATCACATGGATCTCCACCCTCCTGAGGAGAATCCATACCCAAACAAGAGAAAAATCAAAGAAGGATACATATAACCACATAGCTAAAACACCATAGCTCCCAAGGAGATGAGCTAAGTCATTAGGTACATAAAGAAATCAAATGAAGCGGATGATAGAAGCTCCAAACTCACCAAAAGTAAGGAAAATTTGAGATCCAAAGCTAAAGGATGTGAAACTGACATCAAACCAAAATTGGAAATGAATTGTGGCTCAAGCCTCACCATAAACATTGATTACCATTGAATTATACTTCAAACTCGTAAAAAATCAAGAAACCATTGGGAAACAAAGGATTTGGTTGAATTTCATAGCTAAAAAGACTACAAAAAATCATAAAAGGTGGTGTATAGGGTAAACCATAGCTACAAATAGAACTCTCTCAGCGACCACAATGGCATGTCTATCTTAAATTTATATAATATAATTTTTTATTGGCATAAACACCACGATAATTATAAGTTGTCAAGAAATCCAATGTTATGTGAAGTAGAGACTATTTTGATGAGCCATCAGGGATAAACATTCATTTGGTGGAAAAAGACCAAAAAACTTATGATGCCTCAACTGGTTTTCCCTATCTCTTAATTCCAAATACTCAACTCTAACACCATTGACCTTAACCCATAACCACAAAATCCCAAACAATAACCCTTAGAACCTACCCTCGAACCTTAATCCTTAATTCTAACCTATATCCATAAAACTATAAACTCTATACCTCAAAAAACATCAACCCTTGATAAACACTATTTTGGTAGTGAGCTAGTTTGTTAATCTATGAGTTGATATTTAACACTTCTTGAATTTATCTCCGTGGGTTAGTTGACCTCCTAAGTGGAATGTAGTCAGCTTGCCTCTTTCTCTTATGTTTGGAACATTTATTTCTCCTTAAGTTACCCAAATCCATTTGTTTCAATGTAGTAATGAAGGCTCTTGAATGTCTTGTGTTGAAGTAAGCAAGGTAGTAATGCCAACATATGTTAGAACACACATCTTTTGCACTTATGTTGTCCTTCTTCCCATTCCCAACCTTAAAGGAAGGATTCAAAACCATTTTCCAAAGTAGGAGGATCATATTCTTTCAACTCAAGGCACACATGAAACTTTTACCCTTTCATGTAATTAATGTAGATCTATTGTTCACATGTTTAGTTTCATTTTATTTTATGTACACATGGAGATTGGGAATTTTTTTAACATCATACAAGATGAGTCCAAGTGTTTTCTAGTATGCCAAGGTTAAAAGAATTTTAATGGTTATGCAATATCTTAAAACATCTAGCATCATAACAGCATGCCCATATGCAGAAGGATCACTAAAAGAAAGACAAGCACAACCACACAAAAGAACACAAAGATTTATCTGGGGAAACCCTCATGGGGGAGAAAACCTAACGAAAATTCCTCGGTATAGAATTCGACCTAGTACACTGTAAGACCCCAAGAACAATATTAGAAGCTCCCTTTCTTCAATACACTGCTTCTCTCTCTCTCTCTCTCTCTCTCTCTCTCTCTCTCTCTCTCTCTCTCTCTCTCTAGAAGCTCCCTTTCTTCAATAGACTGCTTCTCTCTCTCTCTCTCTCTCTCTCTCTCTCTCTGGGGAAACCCTCGTGGGGGAGAAAACCTAACGAAAATTCCTCGGTATAGAATTTGACCTAGTACACTGTAAGACCCCAAGAACAATACTAGAAGCTCCCTCTCTCTCTCTCTCTCTCACACACACACACAATTGCTTGAGTGAGAAGCGTGTAGAAATGAGGGAGGCGCCTCTCCTCTCAGAAAACCTAACGAAAATTCCTCAGTATAGAATTTGACCTAGTACACTGTAAGACCCCAAGAATAATACTAGAAGCTCTCTCTCTCTCTCACACACACACAATTGCTTGAGTGAGAAGCGTGTACAAATGAGGGAGGCGTCTCTCTCTCTCTCTCTCTCTCTCTCTCTCT
>LPNX011215605.1:191761-268826 GCA_001517045.1 Pseudotsuga menziesii | reverse complement strand
CCCCCCCCCCCCCCCCACCCCACGGGAAACTTCCTCTACCTCTTACTCCTGAGCTGGGAACACATATTTCTTCTTGGGTCACCCAAACCCATTTACATTTTTGGTGATTCAACTAGGGAGATCCTTTCAATCTTTTCCTTGTTAGTAATATGGTGCTCTTTTATGCCTTGTTTTCAACTTTCCTCTTATGAAGGACTATTGTTGAACTTTTATTTCAAATAAATGTAGTTTCATTAGTGCACTTGACCTTTATCTCATTAGTTGCCTTTTGTTTTGTACCTTTTCCTCTCGCAACCTTTCCAACAAGGGAACGATGTTTGTCTTTTTCTACCCCCCTAAAGTAGAACATATTTTATTCCATCTTCTCGACCGTCACCCAAGTTACATTCCAAAGTAATTCATATATTATGTTTTCAATACATCTTCACCATAAAAAACCCCATGTATTCACACTACTATAGATATGAATTATTACATAGTGAATCATGGAAACCTTAAAATATGGCACCTCGCCGCATCCTTGTGGTCTCATTCTTCTTTATTTCTCAAATAAATAAATTCTCCTTACATGTTCGCATATTAAGTATTTATAATGAGGAAGTTGGTACCTTTCTAGGGCTTTGTGGATCCCCCCATATCCCTTTAATGGAGGATGTTATTAACTACCAACTATAATAGCAAAAATAACCCACAAGACTTGGTGAGAATGGACCCCACAACATCCTTAGGCATCATGTGGTGGCAAAAATGGTTGAAACAAAAATCTAGAATGTTGTTAGGAATATGACCACAAAGCATTACCAAAATAAAATAAATGCATAAATAAAACATAAAATAACACAATACAAGAGAGAGAGAGAGAGATATGCATGGTTCACTCGATATGGGATACACCCACAGAGAAACAACCATTCCTTCCATTGTTCCATCCAGCAAAAATGAAGTGATAAAACCTACATCACATCCATCGGAACATCCTCGTCACTCTCTCACACTAATAGCCATCATAAAAAAGGGTTTCCTCCTAAGGCCAAAAAAATCACCAACATAACTCTTGCCATCATATACGAGACCTAATGATGAACGATCTAGACTGATGATGAACTTTAAATATTTTACAATGCATTTTCCCAAAAAATTATCTTCAAGGGCGCTACCCTTGAACTCCCGCCAAGGGGGGATCCAAAAGGTTGTTGCCACCCCACTAGATGCCTTTGTGAAACTAGTAGGGGGGGAATCCCCCCCCCCCCACATCCCCCATCATGAACTAGTATCCAAACACAACTGAAATAAGACTTCTTTATCAAGAATATAATCAGGCTCCACAACCAACAATCTCCCACTTGGAGACTAATCACAACAACTCCACCACTACTACACTTGTTGAACTATGCTCCGAGTGTGTACTTGTCAAGTTTCTCATCTTCATCGTCATGCTCGAAGGTCAATTGAAACTAAGTAAGAACTCAATTTCTCCTTGGTTTATGCTTCCATTAACACGTCTACAGGATTTCGGTTGATGTGTATATTTCCCAACTGAATTTTTCCATCTTCAAGAATTGATCGTATGAAATAGTACCTAAGTTGTATATGTTTAGTCTTAGAATGGAAGACCGAGTTCTTTGCAAGATGAATGACACTCTAGTTTTCCTTGTACAATCTAATATTCTCTTGTTTCTTTCCCAATTCCTCCATAAACCTTTGTAGCTGTTGTAATCTCATAGATCACATAAGGTTACCAATAATACATACTAAAACATACATACATCACAGAGACAAGAGATAAGAACAAGTAGATAGAACAACAGATTATATTAACATGAGAGGGTCCATACAATACAGAGAACTGAACCGAGTTCTCATCTGGCTCAACGGCCTAATATATATGAATTACAAACAGTTACAAATAACTGCCTGTTGGTTTACTCAACCGACACGACCTTTAGGTGGCCGACCTAGTCTCTAACTAGTCGGCTGACTGACTAAGTCGGCTATCGTTCAAGTCGACTTAACGACTTGCTCCTCCAACATCTCCCCCACGAACAAAACGTTTCTTTGTCCCGAAGAAACAGGGATGTACCCAAAATTTCTTTTGTTCGTCTAAGTAGTCATTCTTTGTGCTTGGTCTTCATGGGCTGTGAAGTCTGATGGTTGGTCTTTTTTGTACACAGACTTCGACAATTGCTTCAGCTGTCACTGCCACGGAACCAATGTTGTAATCTCCCAGATCACATAAGGTTACCAATAATACATACTAAAACATACATACATCACAAAGACAAGAGATAAGAACAAGTAGATAGAATAACAGATTATATTAACATTGGAGGGTCCATACAATACAGAGAACTGAATCAAGTTCTCCTCTGGCTCAACAGCCTAATATATATGAATTACAAATAGTTACAAATAACTACTTGTTGGTTCACTCAACCAACACAACCTTTAGGTGGCTGACCTAATCTCTAACTAGTCGGCTATCGTTCAAGTCGGCTTACCGACTTGCTCCTCCAACAGTAGCCAAATAAGCTCTTTACTAACATTTGCAGCAGTAACATAACCTACTTTTGTTGTTGAAAGTGCAACAACCTTTTATAGTTTCAAAATCCAACTTACTCTTGTTTCACCTACATTAAAAATATACCATGTGGTGGTCCTTGTACTATTTGCATCACCTGACATGTATGAATCAACAAATCCCTGTAGAACAATTTTTTAGCTTCTAAAATATAATGCATGAGTAGTAGCAAGCACCTATAAAATACTTGAGAATCCACCTTATTACCTCCTAATGCTCTTTACCTGGATTGTTCATACACTTACTCACAACTCTCATTGCATGTGCAATATCTGGTCTTGTACACATTGTCACATACATTAAGTTGCAAACTATTTATGAGCACAAGACCTTGGACATGTAGTCTATATGCTTCTGTGCTTTGGGACACATCTCCTTACTTGGTTTGAAATTCTTGGAAAAAGGTGTACTAACTAGTTTTGCATCTTCCATTATAAATCTTTCCAACACCTTCTCTATGTACTCACCCTAAGACAATGTTAATTTGTGATTTTTCATGTCTCTTGTTATTCTCATACAATTTGTTTTGCAACACCTAAATCCTTCATTGCAAATGAATTAGCTAATTTTCTTTTGAGCGCGTTTATATCTTGCATCCTAGATCCTCCAACAAGTATGCCATCTACATATAATAACAAGATAATATAGCTACCATTATCTGGTTTCTTAAAATAAACACAGTGCTCATAAGTACATCTACTACAACTTTGTTTTATCATAAACATACCAAATTTCAAATACCATTGCCTTAAAGCTTGCTTTAGGCCATACAAGCTCTTCTTTAACCTGCATACCTTCCCTATTGCCTCATACCCTTGTGGATGTTGCATATAAATCTCTTCCTCCAAATCCCCATGGAGGAAATTTGTCTTTACATCTAAATATTCAAGATGCAAATGTTCTATTGCCACTAGACCTAAAATAGTTCTAATTGAATTTTTAACAACAAGATAAAATATTTCATTAAAATCTATACCTTTCTTGTGTGCAAACCCCTTTACAACAAGTTTGTTCTTGTACCTCTTTTTGCCTCCATATTCTTCCTTCAACTTGTAAACCCATTTATTCTGCAATGCTCTTTCACGTGCAGGAAATTGAACCAAGTCCCAAGTCTTTTCATACCAAGGTGTCCATCTCTTCTTTTCAACTTTTCTTTGACTTCTTTGTAGTTTCTACCCGCATTGCTTCTTCATAACTTTTCGGTTCACCAAAATTAGTAAAAAATAAATAACACAATGAAGGAGAGTATAAACAAATAACCTTGTAGATATTCTAACAACACTTGTAGGAGTTTGAGGTACTTGTTACTATTGTTGTTGTTGTACATTTTGATTTTATAGGACCTCTGAAATTTCACCTTCTTTGATTTCATCAAGCACTGTCACGTCCCCTCCTCTCTACTCGTCAAGAGAGAGAACGCGACTGCACTGTTCTGATGTCAATCAATCCAGGCAATCTAGCCCCATGAACATAACCCAAAATGCATTGCAAATAAAATATACATAGATGCATAACAAATGAAAATACAACGGAAGCAACACATTGCAAGCATTCTATATGTTCATAAACATTCATTAAACAAATATGTTGCAGAGATTAAACAGAAGAAAATACTTATCTTGAGGAGAAGCTTCCCCGCAACTAGTTGTGTCGCTGCAACGTTCCACCCAACCATAGGCCAGTGAGCTCATCAATCTCTCAGCACCACTGCCACCCCCAAGCTGGGCATGATTTCCACAAGGAACTAGGGAACACAAGCAGGTTCACACATAGCCAAATACACATCAAAGTCAGCCAAGCCACTCTGCATATGGGTTTATCAGGATGCTAAGGCAGTGGAAATGTATAATTGCTAAGCTAGTGAGCTCAACCACTGAACAATGGACATCTATGCGAGATATGGCTTGGCCTACACAAGACCTACACACCCAACACAAGGAAGTATCCCCTTCTCTGCTACATAGTCCTTCAGGCCATACCTTCCCTTCCAGTGCTCTTTAGGGTGTGCATAGAAGAATAGCCAACCCCTCTTGACCTTTATATGAGGTTCCTCTCTTCACTAGGCTTACCAAGCTAATTCTGGCCTCTTCCACGCCTAACCAGTTCAGATCAAAACAATGAATGCACTTCACAGCAAAATACAAGTTCTGGGTTTGTAGAAAAACGTTTGGCAACCACAAACATAAATGGCAGATGGGGAAAAACACCCTGTGTGAGTAATACGATTTCAGGAATCATCCTTGGGCTTCATAGGGGAAAAACGACCTCCCCAAACACCCAAAACGTGAATCTATCTTCCCAGCTACTGAGCATAACCAAAAACGGGTTTCCAACTTGGAGAACAATGAGGAAAATGCAAAAAATCGCAAGGGAAATGCACAACAATCTCCAGCTACATGAGGAAAGGAAAAACGACCTCTTAAAGCCCCCAAATCGTGAATCGCTGCTGCACATTCTCTCAGCAATACAAAAATGAGTTTTCCCAACCAGGTAAATGAGGAAACAACAGAAAAAAAAACGTGAAGGAGAAAGCCCAACCACTGAGCATTACCAAAAACGACTTCCCAGCCATGGAGAAAATGAAGAAAATTGCCGAAAATGTGAAGGGAAACACACAGGAGCTCCAACTATGTGAGAGAGAAAAACATATGGGTGAATAATGGCTTGGGCCTCCATTTCCAAGTATTTACTTGCCTCATCAGTCAAAAATGGGTGGCTTCCCCAATACGAATTTGACTACCATACTCTTCCCATCCCAAGGCATTAACTACCTCAACCAATTTATGGAAGAAATAAATGATTGGGCACAAAAGACAAAATGGGTAGTTGACAGCTTTATGGGTTCTCCCTTTGATATTTGGCTTTACCCTATTGGCTCAAGGGTTTGAATATTTTCCCTTCCTATTCCTTGTGAAATCATGCCCCCATCTTCTTTGTTGCATTTACATAGCTAGTTGTGGGTATTTTTATTTATTGCATATTTACATGATGTCCAAAATTATATTGTGCTATCGGCTAGCATGATAACCAGCGGCATCGATTTTAACTGCCGAAACATAAAACACTAAATTGATGGTGGGGTCTTTGCCTTGAGCTCCTCACCATGATTAAATAATGTTATTTACATCATTTACAATTTAATGCAATTGGGGTCAAAACCGAGGTGTTACATTCCCCTCCCCCTTGTGGTCAAAACCGGGGTGTTACACACTATGTATTCTATGTTTGCTTTTTCCAATTTCTTTCCCTGCAGATGATCTTTGTACATGCTCTTCTCATTGAATGCCACATCTCTACTCCTAATTAGTTTGTTAATTTCACAATCCCATAAGCTCTGTATCCATAAAAGTACACTTCTTGGATTTTGCCTCGAGCTTTGTTATATTTTCTCTATCAACATGGACAAATGCTTCACAATCGGAAGTCTTCATAAATTAGTAGTTTCCCTTTTTACCTTCCCATGCATCCTCTAGTGTCAAGATTTCATATGCTAGACTAGATTCAATAATATTCAATTCAAAATCATAGCAGCAACATATCAAGAATCACTGATAGAAACACAATCACAAGATAGACACCAAATTTATCCTGGGAAACCCTCAAGGGGAAGAAAACCCAGCAAAAACTTCCTCTGTATAAGATGTATAAAAGACAACCCCAAAAACAGTTGTTCTCCTCCTTCTGTTTTGTCTCTCTCTCCCCTATGCACTACACAAGTGATTGAGTCTGTGTTCAAATAAGAACCACGGCTCCTCTATTTATACACAATTTGTCAACTGACTTTTGCACTAGACAAGTTGGACCCACTAAAATGTCTGGGCCGACTTCACCTAGGAATACTCAAAACAATATATTATATTATTTATTAGGGTACTAAAGACCTGACACAAGTGGACGCTTTACCTCATGACTCTATGATGACCAAATACAATAGTAACACCCTGTCGGAGGAATAATAACATCTCCCTTGGGTTACATCAGAAAAATACATTTAGAATATCCTTTGAAGTTACAATATTTCAACATCTAGAATGCCACTGTCAAAGTAGATTGAAGGCCATTTAAGTAGATAGTAGTATCCAAAGCATTTGCTCAAAACTGTAAGGGCAATCCTACATCCAATCTCATACTCCTTATGTGTTCCATGATTATCTTATTCATCTTTCTGACACACCATTTTTTGTGGTGTTCTTGGACCTGTCTTCTCTCTATGAATCCCATGGCATGAATACTAACTATCAAACTCCTTGCTGCAATATTCCCCTCCATTATCTAATCTGAGGCACTTTAACTTATTTCATGTCTCATTATCAACCAAAGTTTTCCATTTCTTAAAAGTATAAAAGGAATCATATTTTTTTTTCTTTCGAATGCAGTAAACCCAACTTTTCCTAGTGGCATCATCAATAAGAGTAACACAATAAATATGAGAGCCACCAAGAGATCATACCCGAGTGAGTCCCCATACATCTATATGCACAAGCTCTAACTTTTCACTCTTCTTTTTCTTTTGAACTTTGAGAAATTCAACTCTCTTCTATTTTCCATAAGCACAGTGCTCATAGAAATCCAAATCAACATGCTTCAAATCTGGTAATAAATTCCTTGAGTGGAGAATTTGTATCCCCTTCTCACTCATGTTCCTAAGCGTATGATGCCACAATATTGCATTTGCTCTTGTAGGAGATAAAGCAATTGAAGAGACACCATTATTGATAATAAATACAACGTACCCACCTTCTCTCGTTTTGGTGTTATCAGTGTTGCTTTAGTTACCTTCCATGAATTTTTTGTAAATATAGATGTGCAACCTTCACTCCCCCCATTGAAATTATATTTCTTCTCGAATTAGAAAGGTGCCTTACCTTTTTCAAAAACAATTTGTTTCCATTTTGTGATTTTAATTGTATATTATCCTTTCCAACAATTTTACATGGTTCATCATCATCCAAATAAACATGTTGAAAATCACCTTGAACATAGTCTTAAAAATATTTCCTATGGGGTGTGGCATGAAATGAAGCTAATGAGTCTAACACCCAAGAATCAATAATATTATATAGTTAAAGGATTAAAGCATCTTGCAACACATCACTTGCTACATTTTCTTTGCGATTATTCTCATGTTGTCGATCTCCTTGTTTTCTCTTTAGAGACCAACACTCTTTCTTCAACTTACCACAATGCCAACACTCCAAATTCCCTTTAGATTTGGATATTCCCTTCTTAGACTTCCCATGATTCTCTAGGCCCTTTCTTCTCTCCCTTTGACTCCCCCCTTTATCCATAGTCAAAGCATTACATGATGTCTCACTTATGTTTGTCCATCACATTTCCTCGCTAGGATACTGCCAACAACATCATCAAACTTTAAAGTGCTTTAACTAGATACATAATGACTCGAAACCATGAACGAAACATTTCGATTTTCTAACAATGAGTAGAAATCAAAAGAGCCCTAACCCCATCATCAAAGTTTACTTTTACATAACTTAACTAACTAGTGATAATGTTAAACTCATTTAAATGATCAACAACATACCCACCTTAAGACACCTTCATACTAAATCAATGCTCCATAAGAAATACCGTGTTGGAGGCTGAGGCTTTTTCATAGAGTTCAACTAATGCCTTCACCAGATCTTCTGTTGTCTTTTCTTTCAAAGTGTTGAAAGCCACTGATGCTACTGGACACAACCATATTGTTCATAGTGCCTTTTTGTCAAGAACCTCCTACTCTTCATCCTTCATAGTCACCAACTTCTTTGCTTTTCCTCCCAATGGTAGGAAAAGATCCTTATGATATAGATAGTCCTCCATTTGCATCTTCCATAGTTGGTAGTTTTGCTCGTTAAATTTCTTGACTTAAAACTTGCCTTCTTTCGCCTTTGCTCCCACTCAAACCAGGAAACCCTCCTTTCCTCTAATACCAACCAAATAAGCCTTTGGCTTTGATGATGATGTTAGGAATAGGATCACATAGCAATAAAAAAATAAAATGAATGCAAAAATAAAATACAAAAGAACATATTTCAAGAGAGAGACAAATATACGTGGTTCACCTGATTTGGGCTACATCCATGGAGAAACAACTAGTCTTTCCTTTATTCTATCCAACAAAATGAAGGGATAAAACCCACAACACATCCACTACAACCTCCTTTTGAATCTCTCACAGTCTCCCCTATCACACTACACAACTATAATACAATTGCCTCGTAAAAAGAGGATTTCCTTCTAGGGCAAAAAAACACCAACATAACTACCACCAGATCTACAACCTAATGATGAACAATCCATATTGAGTACGCAATTACAATATTTTACAAGGCATTTTCCAAGTAATTATCTTTTGGGGCACTGCCCCCAAATCCCTCCAAGGGGCGGCTCCAAAAGGTTATTGTCGCAATAATTTACCCCATAACCAATTGTGACAATAGTTATAAATAGGTTTCATAAACCAACCAATCAATTAATCTTCAAGTTTTTACATAGTTACAAACCTTTTTTCAAGTTTTTACACAGATACCTTGCACCAAGGACACAACATCTTCTAAAATAGTTTTAACCTGTCTTATTCATATTAAACAAGATATTAATACGCACCTACCATCATATGCAATTATTACAACATTACCATGCAAAAGCATCTTCCATTACTCCTATATTATTATATTTTTATTGTCATATTTTTTTAATTTTTTAATAAAAATTTATAAATCTTCTTTAATAGCTTAAGCCTTCCATAAGAGAAGTTTATCATTGTTAGTCCAAATTTCATTGAAAGCATTTTATATTGCTTTAAATAAAAAAATCCATAACAATTTTTTTTAAAGTTTATCATCACTCATCCAAATTTGATCGAACACATTCTATATGTTTTTTATAATAAAAAAAATCCAAAGCAATTTTTTCAAGGAGCTTTATTACGATTTAAACAAAACGAAGAATTTTTAGATTTAGAGGAATTGGTCATTGGTTATACTTGGAAACATTTATGTTAAAAAATGATGAAGTGTCACTATAAACCTTAGTTTAGATGCAATATCTTGCAAGTTACACTTAGCAAGACACTCTTGCAAGTTACACTTAGCAAGACACTCAAACCTCAACTTAGGGTTGAGATGTCTAAGTGAGTACACCTAATATCTCATTAAAAATTAAACTTGTATAAAAAAACATAACATGTTAATATTTCATTAAACTTGTATAAAAAACATAACATGTTAATATTTCATTAAACTTTTTTTCAGCGGAAAAAATACCAAATCCTGTTATTCTATTGAATCAAAGATTATCATATACATTCAGTTATAGAGACTTTCTTCAAAAATAAATTTAGCAATGGGGTGTCCTCTTAGCTCAAAGGTGAGTCCCCGTCATCAAACCGTGGGCATAAAGACACAAGCCTGTTGTATTGCAGGCTTTTATCATCACTCCTGTATGGACAGGTCAGATTTGTTAATTTTTCAGAAATGGACAGTAGCAACATAAATCATGAGCATAAGGAGAAGACTGAGGGTCTCTTCATGGGATTGCTAAGATCCCATTTAATGACAACTAGATATGTGCTAAACAAAAAAGGGGGTTAATGCCCAGCACATGCTAATATAACTGAAAATTACCATGATCAATAATCTTCTCATTCAGAGATTCCTTGAAATTCCCAAATCATGAATCAAGAGAGAGTGCTTTTTTAGAGAGACTGTCAGCTATCTGGTTATGCTCACGATATATGTGTTTCGTGATCATTTCCAGAAAGTTATGCAATAAATCTCTAATATCATCACACCAATGACTTAGATGAGGTAAGTTCAGTGTGCCCTTTCCTGAAGCCCATGAAATGATGCCATGGGAATCGCCATATATAGAGTGTAGAGGAATTCCCATAATCTTTGAGACAGAGAGAAGAGCCCATAATGCCATCAGCTCAGATTTAGTATTAGTACTTCTGCCACAACCCATGGAGAAATGAATATTGTAAGAGCTGCTCAAATATAATATGAAGCCTGCCCCCCAATGTTCTTGGTGGCTGCACCATCAAAATAACCACAAGGATAAGAAGTCGTTGGAGGCAAACCAATGACTCTGTATTTAATCTTCTTTACAGGAACTGAATAAGTATGATAGAGCATATCAATGTGTAGAAAGACCGAATAGATAGATGGAGTATTTCCTTCAAATATACATCTATTTCGGTGTTTCCAGATTGACCAAAAGGTGAAAATGGGCAGATATAGCTTGGGGTAGTCAATAGAATGGGAACGAACCCAATGCTCCAGATACAAACGCGCAGAAGCTCCCGCAGAAGCTTTATTTATGGACCGGGAGTCAAAGTGCTCAAAAACAACTTCGAAGGTGCTCTTTGTAAAATGACAATCCATAAACATATGCCGGGCCGTTCCCAATCTTTCCTGCAAAGCAAACAGAAACTAGGTCCCTAGATACCACGTTTAATGAGCTGATCCCAAGTTAACACTTTGTTATTTAAGAGGAGCCAGATAAAGCATCGGATTTTTTCAGGAATATTAAATTTCCAAAGAATCTGGTAATCAAAAGACATATCAGGATATGGTTCCAAATAGTGATCCACCACACACTCATATGCCATTGCCGTAGTTAAAGATCCTGAGTAATTCTTGTAAGACCAGAGAAGACTATCTGGATTAGACCTGAGTCTTATCCTTCCATACTCCAACCCCTTAACATATTCATTCCAAATGTGGTGCCATTCTCCACCTAGATCCAGATCTGATGCAGACAGCCAGTAGGTCTGGGNTTCTAGCTTGTGCCAGAGATATTATACCATAATCTTCCAGATAGTCACGTAGGTCCAGAGGCAGAGTGAAACAAGAACCCATACCTGTGATCGAGTCCAAGCCCACCCTTATGCTCTCACCATTCCCCACCATCCAAGTTAAGCCGCTGCCAAACCAAGAAATAATGCTAATGAAACCTTTCCATATAACAGAGACACCTGTGGCAGAGGATGCCTTGCTGCGAATCCATGATAGAACAGTATTCTTCTTTAAATATTTCACTAATATTAACTTAAACCATAGACCATTGCCGCACAGAGCAAGCCAAAAATATTTAATCCTTAAAGAAACGCTGAACCATTCGAGATTTTTGATACCCCATCCCCCTTGAGAAATGGGCTTAGATAAAGATACCCAATCAACAAGATGGTATTTTTTCTTTTTCCCTGTTGAGCCCCAAAGGAAGGCAAAAATCAAACTTTTAAGTTTCCCAAGAATTGATTTAGGTATAGGGACTAACGCCATCTAGTACACTGGTAGGCTGGTGAGAACTACTCTAATAAGTACTAGTCTCCCCCCATAGAAAGAAGCCTGAAAGTCCAATGCGAAATCCTGTTTTCGAACTTTTTGGTGAGCCATATACAGTCTTTAACATTGTAACCCAAGGGTTTAATAAAATACCCAAGATAATTGAACCCTGAAGTAATGTGCTGGGTCTTGAATGGCAGGGAGCGCGTGATTCTGTTAATTGACCCTTCATCAACATTGTTGTATAGGAAACATGACTTCTCTGAGTTTATGAACATGCCTGATGCTTCACAAAAGGTATCCAATAATACTTTGAATGCTATCCATTCATCACAAGTGCCAAAACTGAAAAGAATCACATCATCAACAAAAAGAAGGTGTGTAAGGGATAGTTGTTGCGAGATTTTGATCCCTTTTACCAGACCATGTCTGCGAGCATCATCAATAAGGAGGCTGAGTCCTTCAATCACAAGGATAAAAAGGAGAGGAGAAAGTGGACATCCTTGTCTAATGCCACGAGAGGTCGTAAAGAAATGTGAGGGGGAGCCATTGATAAGCAGGGCAAAATTAATCGAGGTTATGCAACCCATTATCTAGTTGACTCCTTCCAGAGGCATACCAATTTGCAGAAGAATGAGCCTGATATAGGACTAGTTAACTCTGTCAAAGGCTTTAGTGAGATCAAGCTTGAGGACAAGGGCACTTTTGTTTCTAGATTTGACAGAGTGTAGGACTTCTTGGGTTATGGCTAAAGGCTCTGAGATCTGGCGATTTTTGAGAAACCCAAACTGCTGAGGAGAAATAAATTTGTCAAGAAAGGGCTTAAGACGTTGTGCAACAACCTTGCTATCAGCTTGTAAATCAAGTTGCAGAGAGAGATAGGTCGAAAATCAACAAAGGTTGATGGTTTGTCATTTTTAGGAATGAGAGTGATAAAAGTTGAGTTAAGTGAGGGTGATACCCTCCCAGACAGACGAGAATCTTCCACCAAATTCACAAGTTCTTCCCCCGGTAGGTCAAAAAAGGCTAAAAAGAACTCTACAGGGAAACCGTCGGGCCCAAGAGTTTTGTCTTTCTTGAAAAACTTTAGTGCCCTTTCAACTTCCATTAAAGATACCTTGGATGTGAAGGAAGACCGCTCCTCATGAGATATATAAGAAGGGAAGAGACTAATGATTTTCATCTGAGCAGTAATAGTGGTTAGGTTATCATCACAGAAAATATTTTTAAAGTGTCTAACTCCCAGATCCTTCAAACCCTGGTCATGTTCTACCGAAGTACCCTCCTCGTCCTCCAAACCCCATATCATATTATGATTTTTCTTGGCAGTAGCCACAAAATGAAAAAATTTGGTATTGGCATCACCCAAT
Source organism: Pseudotsuga menziesii (assembly GCA_001517045.1). Taxonomy (NCBI): domain Eukaryota; kingdom Viridiplantae; phylum Streptophyta; class Pinopsida; order Pinales; family Pinaceae; genus Pseudotsuga; species Pseudotsuga menziesii. The sequence continues at coordinate 255,591 of LPNX011215605.1, read as the reverse complement.
GTTGCCCAGATCATTATGCTTTTAAGTTTGGCAGAGAGGATCTCATGATCCCTTAGCTTTTTTAAATCCGATTGTAGAGCCTTTAGTTGAGAGAGAGTCACAGAAGAGTAAATACCCGAAGGGGAGGAAACAAGGATATTATGTATATCTGACTCAATAAAAAGACTCTTGTCTTTCATCTTGAGGGTCTTGTGACGATTCCAATCTTTAATTTTCACTTTCATGAGTCTGAGCTTCATAGAGAAAGAGTCCATCCCAGAATAGGAGGATTCATGGGGGAGGAGAGGCCATTCTTTCTTAATCATATTGACAAAATCGTCAAATGCTAGCCATGAGTGGTTGAATTTGAAGGGAAAGACACAAGGTGATGAGGACTCCCTCCATTCCATGATAACCGAAAAATGGTCAGATATAGCCGAGGGAAAGGCCCATACCCTGTGCTGAGGCAGGTGGTCAATCAGGCTAGAGGAAAGCAAGAACCTATCAAGTCTTTTACTTATACCATCATCGCCCGAGCGACCATTGTGCCAGGTAGGTCCCGCAAAGTCAGGAGCAATGTCAACAAGCTGATGAGAGGTGAACAAGTGTGTGAAATAGGGGCCAAGAGGGTCTGAGCGTGCCTTTTTTCCCCAGACTTCGGAGCAGTTTAAAGTGAGATTAAGATCACCCGCTAAAACCAAATTAGGTTGGTTGAGTAAACCCCCTTGCACAACCAAATCCTAGAAGGATTCTCGATTAGTATAAGGCCCATAACAATTGAGAAGGGAGAGATTCAAAGAAGAACCCCGGACATGTGCTTTTAGTAGAATCCCAGCAACAGTTCTGAAAGCCTTGATCTTGAAACATAGAGGGTTCCAAGCCGCAAGTAAACCCCTAGAGAGGCCTGAGGAGCTCAACGCACAATATTCCCATCCCGGACGCAGCTTAGAGAAAGCCAAAAGAGCTGGATGTGAGCTGGTCATAGTTTCTTGTAAGAGGATTAAATCAGGTGATAAAGAGACGAAGAGGTTCTGGAGACTTTTATGCTTAGCCAAGCCTCCAAGGCCACGGACATTAAAGGAGAGGATCTCCATTAAGAGCCCGATGACACAGGTGTCTTTGCTCTAAGGGCCCACGGGGAGGAAGGTTCTATAGTACGTGCAACATTCTTCAACCTTGTTGACAGTGGTGTATAATGGAGGGGTATAGGAGAGGAATTAGAAGAGGAAGGAGGAGATTTCTTGTTTTTTCTCTGAATCGTCACATTCTGAAAGCGAATAGAGTCCAAAGGGAGGACTGAGGGAGATTGTGGAGTTTTATTAGAAAAAATTTCCAGAGAAGTTTGTAATGATGGACCAGCAAAAGAGGGTGAGGTAACTGGACTGCGGGGAGGGGAAGGTGCAAATGGTGGTCTGGAATCACGTAAAGGGGGAAAATCAGAGTCCTTGAATAGAGAAGGCATCACAGGGTAGAGAGGAGGGGAAGGCTGCGACTCTGATAGTGGAATCGGAACAGAAGGTGGGTGATCTTTTGGCAAGTCGGGCAACACTGAGGGAAGAAGTAACTCCTCAAAGGAGGGAATAGGATTCAATACAGGTGAAGAGTTAGGTTCCTGAGATTCACAGTTCCCTGCTAAACCGGAGGAGGGGCCCGAGGCTGTAACAGAATCTAAAAGCAAGAGTTCTTGCTCAGATGCATCCTCAAATAAAGAACAGGCCTGAGAAAACATACCTTTTGTAGGCTCGTCCTCGACAGTGACCAATGTAATTGGAGAGGGAGGTGTTGCTTGATCCAGTGAGAGTGGACAGGAAATATGAGTGACAGTCCCCTTTCTGATCTCCGGACAGGTCTTGCGAAGATGGCCTACAGCTCTGCACCTACTACATCGGAAGGGCACATTGAGGTAGTCAAGCCGTTGCTAGATAATCCTTTTAAGGCATAAAATTTCAATTTCGGCCGGGAGTCCTGTAGTTAAATCCATTTCAACGAGGATCTTGGCCATCCGTTTATCATATGTATGTAAGAAATCGTCTTCAACAGCAATGAATCGCCCAATGGTATTTCCAATACCCTCCATTACCTCACGGTTCCACAATGGCAGAGGCAGACCGGGTAGAAGGACCCACAAATGTCATTTCTTGACACGTTCTCTTAGTGGGTCGAAGTGTATATGCCAGCGGTCCAGCACTAATGAGCCCTCCCGAATGCGCCATAATGAGTTTAAAACAAACAATGCATGGGCCTCTTCCAAAAACACAATAACAATCCATCCTCTGGCTAACAGACTGATCGAGGGAGTATATGAAAAAAGAGGATTCCAATTTTTTGTGGCCCAAATGTGCCACTCGTTCTTTCCCATCTGAATATAATCCAATCTACCAATAAGGGCTCGAGAGCATAACGCCTCAACCCTATCCATGAAAATGTCCCTTCCGAGAACAAATCGTAATTTTCCCTGCCAGACTTTGTGAGCCCCTTCGCATTTCTGCGGTGATGGCTATGAGACAGAGAAGGTAGAGGGTCCCCTTCCATCTCTAATCCAACCCCTAGAGATGGCCTCGACCAACTAGATCGGAGTCCAACAAGCCCCAGAATAGCTGACAACCACGTAAAGGGATGACTCCTTTACGAAAAATAGAAAGACAGAAAAGGGTTCCTGAAATAGGAAAAACCACGGGAAAACAAACTATAAGTCAACCCATCATGATGATCCCGTGACAATAGGAAGCCAAGAAAGTCCTAAAGTGACGGAAGAAACCCCGAAAAGCCGACAAGGAGACTAGTAAGGACACCTGCAATCACTAAGAGGATAGCAGGAACACAAACTCCCTATAAACCCGGAATGTTCTAAAATGGTAAAAGGAATGGAACCAAACGACGTAACCCAACAAACTATCACCACCAGAAAGAGCTACAGGCCATACGGGGCAAGGTAGACAAGAAAGGTCGACAGGTTCCAGTCCGAGCAAACCCTCATAGTATCCCTACAAAGCAATAACAGGCATTAAGGGAGATAGCCAGAAGGAGGATGACCGCCCAAACCCAGCTCGTGCGGCTAGGGATTCCCACTTTTTTCTACTGGTTGGTACTAGTCCTCCACCGAGGAGGATGGACTCCAGTCGCCAGGTCCAGGCTATGAGCAGTGAAACCCTACGATAAGAAAAAACCCTAGAGACACCCGAAAGTGCGTACACAGCCGCAAGAAAAAAAACCTACGACATGAGATAATACTGGAAGAGACACAGAAGAAGAATCAGTACAAACCCTAACCCTTCACCTCAAGTGAAGAGCGACTGCGACCTGTAATCCTTCAATACCAGCAGAGTCAACCTCTGCAAAGTATACTCGCACAGTTTCGGCTGAGTCAAGAACAGAGATCACTGAAAAACCATGATTGGATACCCGGGCAGGAGAGAGTCGTGCCAGAGCCATCAGAGCCATTATTTCATGAACATTACAGACATTCCGTTTGTATGCAATTCTCAATGAGTCACAATATACATCCCAGTTATTACATCCACTCATTAAACTTGTATAAAAAACATAACATATTAATATCTCATTAAAGATTAAACTTGGATAGAAAAATATTAAACTTACATTCCAACTATTCAAACCATTACCCCCTTAACAAAATACAAAACCTTTGCTATAAAAACAAAAAAAATAATAATAATATTGTTTTAGAAAATACCTTTTACATTTATAAAATTTAAGCAGCTTCATAAAGATTTAAAATATGGTAAAACCCTATAGCTGTCGCTCTGATTTAAACATCGTAGAAACCCTCTTCGAAGATAAACCCCTGTTCTGAAGCTCAATTCTCTCATCGTGTTTGCTAATTTCAATTTGGGCATTTGTTCTGCTCTGATTTGCTGCCAGCATCAAAGATGCCGAAGTCTAAGCGCAACAAAATGGGTGAGTACAGCATTCGTTTGCCGCTGTTTTGTTGTTTTGGTCTTAAAATCGCCCAACAATAACGGCATTGGGGTTTCTAGGGTTTTATGTAGATATTTAAACACATAGATGTTAAGATTTCATATTTACAGATAGCAAGGTGCAGACTAGACTCACATATTGTTTATGTCTAATGAATCGTCGATTCCATTCTTTGGCTGTTTTTCCGTTTCCCCTGTTTTCCTTATTAGCTGGCATAATGGAAAAATCCCCGCGTATTTAACCAGGGCTTGAATTAGAGCTGATATGTATAAGCGCAATGAATTAATATGTGGTAATATTTGTATATTTGCAAGTAATTTGAACTAGCGATCGTTATGGTAACTCCACATAGACCAATATCTCCAAGTAAAATGCGTTCTGTGTTTTCAAATAGAAAGAAATTAGGGCCACTCTTTACACCAAGATAAGTCAGAATATGCTTATCTCGTTTGTTATTCTTTTGAGTCTTGCACATCTTGCGATGAACTGGATTAAGCATCAAGTAAAAACTTACTAAACGTTACAGTGCTTGGCAGTATCTTCAACTTTCAAGTGATCAAGTAAAACACTGTCTGTAAATTCCAGTGTCCTCTGTATTTTTAACTGATTCGTGTTTAACGTCAGAAATCCTACTCGAATATTATTTAGAACCATTTTGCTCTGGGCGTCTTCTTCTGCAAACGTCAAAATCTTCACAGGATAGAAGTATGGGAAACTAAGAAGACACTTAAATTTCCTGAAACGTGGAATGGGTACCATTTTCAAAACAGGTATTGGTTTTGGAACGCCACTTTCAAATAGTTTGGTCATGGGGAAATGACGTTGTATATGTATATAAAGACTCAGAGAGAGAGAGAGAGATTCAGTAAGTAACATCAAACACGGACAAAGTGTAAACTTTTATAATAGTCATAGTTGACGAGCGTACAGTTTATAGTACTTATGGTCATTATACAGTGACAATTTTGCTTTTATTTATCAGAATTATGTCCATGAAAAGTTCAAAAATTACATTGAACACAACCAGAATTATTTGTTATAAAAAATCAAACTACTAATTGTCATTGTCATGATCGTCAAGTTGAACATCATCATACATTTAGTATCCACATACATTCACATACATGAGATGCACTGGATGCTTTTTGTGATGTTGAACTTAAACAAATCTCTAGTAAGATAAAAATAATATTTATCCAAATCAAAATTGAAGAAAGCTATGCCCAAAGTTAGGATATCCAAGATCCGCTTATAATCCTTTGAACACCTTGATTGTTAGTCTTTCTTCATTTGAGAGATAAGGCAAAGATTGAAATATATGTACACAATATCCTAATCCTTTTGCAAACTCAACCTATCATGCTTTATTGAGTAGATAAATCCATGACTACTTCAATTTCTCTTTGTTGCTGAAGAGCTAGCCACTAGCCACTTGTAGGTGAACAAAAATGACCAAGGATCACAACTTTGCACATGCTTATCTTGAATAAGCCACTAATGTACGTGTAAAAACCTTCTAATGGTTTATGACAGCTGAGTTGACAGAATTCATTTACTTGGAAGCAAACTTTGCAAATTCGCCATGGATTATTGTGCCCTCCCTAGACTTTGGAATGGTTTCTGTGATGGTTGCATCAACTCGTCGTTGTAAACATCTCCTTGTCCTTGTTTAGGGTTCTCTTTTTCCCATTGATTATTCAATGAATGTGTTGCCGCCTCTTACGCACCTGGGGTTAACGCAACAGAAATTTTCAAGCTGTTTGGTGCGTCCTTGGGGGCAAGTCTTGAGTCAAGTACTGTCACTTGATCTTGACTCCTTCGTTTAGGCTTAACTCCCAACAAAGCCAAGGGGGGGTAGACCCTATTAATATTACTAAGGCTTTAGTTACTTAGTTGTTTTGGATGAAAAAATGTTGTTTAGGAGTTTGAAGGTTAATATATTAATCAAGACATCTGCACAATTAAATCATACAACATATATGAAATATAATAATCACGACAAAATATAGCTTAACTGAATGAAGCAAATAATAAATATTAAAGACCAGTGCCGTGGAGTCAAAGCAAATGTTGCTGTAAAGTAAATGTTTTGCAATTGTGTTCTTGGTCAATTTTATTATTTGAAAGATGAATTGATTAAAGGAGAGAGGGGATTCTTGATATGCTGGATGGTATGGGGAATATGTCCTGATTTTGGGAAAAGTGGCTCTGCACGGGAAAATGTGGGCTAGATGGAGTCGTGGGGGGGTGTTCAACACTACACCAACAAGGATGTAGCCTAATGGGACCCCACGGTCACTTTCTGGTTGTTCCTGCTTTCCCTGAAGAATTTGCCCACTATTCACCAAACTCGTTTATGCTGGATTTTCGTAATGTTTAGGGGATGTTAATTTTATTAATGTGAGTTGATTAAATTAAATGTAAGGAATTAATTAATGCACACTTCCGCTTTCAATATCCCCAAGAGTCGGACAAAATTGCGAGGAGTATCGCATACACAGAAGAAGCAAGTGTTTGTTCCAATTCAAAAAAAGAAAAAAGACAAAGTACAAAACCATATAGCCCTTCTAGGACATATTATGTGCTTGTGTAAATATAAACAAACTTATGAGACTAATTACTACACTATGATTTTCTTTTCCCTTTAGGTAATAGGAAAAGTCGTAGTGGGTTAGTGTTTTTTACAAAAACTAATAAATTTAAAGCAACTTTAAACTAAATTTACTTGTAAACAAAAATGTATACAGCTTGTTAAAATGATTTTGTTTGTGTTAATTAAGATCTACAAGAACAATAGAAAAATCACTCCAGGGAAAAGAGACACTGCGAATACCCCCATGGGGGATGGGGTGTGGGCGCTATGTAGCCCACTTGCTTCTCTTTTATTTATTTTATTACAATAAGTTTTTAGGAGAAATAAGATCTTTGATTCTTTAAATGTGGGATCAGTGAGGTTTACAATGAATCGAAATTCAAAGGGAAAAAGAGTGGGCACTTTGGAGCCTTTGGATAGTTAGATTTGTCGAAATTTGGCCATAGTTTCTCTCTCTTTTTCTTTCAACCTGCTAGAAACAAGCAAGCTAACAATGTACATATTAGTGGATTAGTACAAGCATGTACATAAAATACACTATCTAGTACTTTACAAAAAATGGGGAAAATTTATTTCCTTGAGTTCTAGAAATGAAGTGTTAGATCTAAGCTTAAGATATCTATTAAAGCACTTTAGATCTTAAGATGTAAACAAACCTAAACTTCATATAATAATCTTTTAAAGAAATCTAAGCTTGTAAGGAAAGTAACCAAAGAGAGATTGAATTTTTATGAGATGGCAGAGAAAACCCTCAAGCTCAAGCTTGAATGTTGTGAAGAAGAGAAAGCGCCCGTAGGTCAAAAAAACATTAGATCCAAAGAATAGTGGTGAAGAGGAAGAAGATGCAACTGAGCTCGAAATCCTCCTTTGCCTTCGATGATTTGTAAAGCTACACAACCTTTAACAAACGAGATTAAATCTAGTATATTTTTATAAAAGAAATTTGGGAGAGCCTCAGTATAACTAACTACAGTTGGCTACTCTTAGATCTCTAATAGTAAAACATAAGTAAACAAATTGAAACTACAAATGTTTACTCTATGGGCTAGTAATAGCCTTCTAAGCTAGATAAATATCTACAAGCTTGAAGTAAAGAGAACTTCAACTAGCTAAATATCACCTCCTTGAAGCTCAAGCATTCACAACCATGAAAATTTGCACCATATGGACCTCCAAATTCTTCACTTTATTCAACAAAATATAGAAGCAACTAAGTATTGCAAGAGCATAGGTTCAATCCTGTATCTTCAAATAATGGAGCAATGCCTTGCTTATATAGAAACTCTGACCAAGAGAGGGTGGTGCACTTGCCCAAGAGAGAGGGCTTTGCTTGAGTTGGCATGGGATTGGAAAGACAAAAAATATGCCAACTTCTAATTCATAACTGAATACTTGCTATTATCCTCACAAATTTCCATCCTTTTCTTGAGAGATGTGCTCCACTTGATTTAGCAAAACACTCCAAAGTGTTTTAGAAACCTTAGGAATGTTTCCACTTTACATTGCCAACTCATAAGATTCACTTTCGGCATGTTTCCTTTATTTTATGAGTTGCTGAATTTTTTCACTTTATCCATTTTTGGCCTTTTTTACCATTTTCGAGTAATAATTAATTTTAGAAATAAATAATTACTCAAAAACTTATGAAAGTGGGTTTAGGGGTTAAGTGGGTGCTCGTAGTTAGAAAATGAGCACCCCCATGGCAGATTCCACCCCTAAACCACACTTTTATGCCTTAAAGAAAAATTACAATTAACTTGTTAAAAATAAGCCTGAAAAAAAATGAAAAAAATTATATTTTCCGAAAATTAAAAAAAATCGATGGGGGACTTAGAACATTTTCATATGACTCAAAAACAATGATTAGCATGGTAATATACATTGACACACATGTTTTAATAACCTCCTAAGGTCTAACCACCAAGACATTTACTCTAGCTTTGGAGGAGTGGGTGAAAAACTCTAAAATTATAAGTCATTAAAAAATGACATATAATTCTTAGGGAAAAAACACCTCAGAGTAAAGTATTGATGACTAGGTCTTAGCAAAGCCAAACCTTTTACATAATTTCATCATGCTAAGTCATTTATTACAATTTTCTTGCAGGGTATGAACATGTAAAAAATAAAAAAAGGCCACTGATTGGCCTCATGAACTTCTGAACACATGTGATGAACAATTGAATTGTTCAAGTCTTTCACTGCTCACTGGAAATCCACCTAAGTGCAACTTAGTGGATAACAGAATGTGCCAAAACATGTGAAGTGTTGTTGATTTTTTCTCACATGGTAGTGAAAGTAGTGTACATGTTAGGATCCCCAAGATCCATTTCTTAATCCTTTAAACACCTTTGATGTAGTCTTCTTTCATTTGAGAGACTATGCACATATTGGAATGTATGGATGCAAGATCCTCATCCTTCTTCAAATCCAACCTATGCTTACTAAGCGGATAACACCATAACTACTTGATGAGGTTTTTGTTAATAAGCATTATCTTTCATTTTCCTTTGTCATTATATTGATCATATTCTTAGTCATGGTGTCTGGATACACATACAAGTCTTTCAAACAAGACCTCTCTATGTTGTTTGTCTAAACTACAACAACCAAAGGTCCAACCAATAATGAGTTCAATCTTGCTCCACCAATCTTCATCTACAATAATGTTTCAAATTATTATTGCCTTTGTCCAATTTGCTTGTCTTTTTATAGTCCACACTTCTTCTTTTCTCAAGGAAAAATGCTATATATTGATGTTTCTGAGATGGAAATCAAATATACGTTGATCTGTCCTATTAGGACTCCATTGAATTATATTGGTCTTTCAGAGCCATTCTTTCCTATCTAGTCTTACTAAAAGAAAAAACATTGCATACAATCCATACAAGATTTTAACACTTGCTTTCCTTGATATGAACCTTTGGGTACTACATCAATACAACCCCCGTGGACCATTACCAACAAAATATAGAAATGGTTACAGGACTAAAAAGCACAGGTTTTGAGACAGATTTAACATTTCCATCTTTGTTCTTCACTACCTCCAAAGTGCTGTTCGGGAAAGCTAACGCTTCTCTGGATAATGCATCTGCTTGGATACTAATCTCATGAAAGATACGAGTAAAGGAGATATTACTGATGTGAACCTATAATTGTCTTATATGCTCTTTGATATTATTTAAGTCTAAATTCTGCAAACTGCCTCTACCCTTCGCCCAGTTGATCACCAGCTTGGAATCATTTAAAACCTGAACTTGCTCCAACCCCTTCTCCACAACAATCTTCATTAAAAACCACAAGGCATATAATTAGGCCCGGTTGTTTGAACCATCACCAGTAGCATACAATATGTTATAGTAGTGATGAGCACATATGTACATAATTGCCCCAACATTGCTTATTCTCGGTTCTCTTTGACTCACTCCGTAAAAAACCCTCACTGCCTCTCATGATCAATTTTTGGCCAAATTAATGACCTGATTGATTTTTCTTTTGGCCTTCTTGAGTTTTGATCCATGGCCAGATGAATCATGTGAGTTGCTTGTGTTGCATCGATATTCATATGCTGAAATGTCATCTAATTCCTAGCCTACCAGAGATTATACACAAAGAGTCCTGAGATATGATGATGTTGTGCCACTGATTTCTCCATCAACCATGCCTCTAAAGTCACCTCTTTCCATTTGTTTGATCCTATGTTTCACAAGTTTTCGGAACGCGGGAACGTAGGGAATGTGGGCATGAGTATCGGATATGTCTAGAGGTTTCCCCCAAATTTGTAGGAAACGACAGGTTGGGAACGTCAATAATATATATTAGAAAAAAAAACAAAAAAAAACAAAAAAACAAACAAACAAGAGAAGAGAAGAAACATAGAGAAAAAAAGAAACATTAACACAAATCGGATGACTTAACTTTTCCCTTGTATTACGGTTGTAACTAGAACCTCTTAGCTGATGAAAATGGCAATAAAATCAAGATTACCATCCATGTCATTGATTATATAAGGTAGTCTCTTTCTAAAGTGGGGAATTTTAGAAGTTATAGTCCCTATATTTGTGGCTATATGTATAGAGTAAGTATTTAGTTTTGTGTCAACTATGATTAAAATGTATTAGAATATTATATGTTTACAAAACATTTTATGCCAAGGTATTTGCAAAGGTATATAATTATTCAAATTTAAATTATTATAAAATAAAAATCAAGATTTTTTTTATTTAAATGTAATATATGAATTTAGTTTTAAATTAAGATTTAAAACCATTTCCAATTAGTTAAAAGTTTACTTTTTATTCATAAAGGAATTAGTAAAATAAATAAATTTATTTTCTTTTATTTAATAATATATAAAAAGTCAAAATAGATTTATATTTATTAATGATTAGTGATAACTGCAATTCAGGTTAGGGATGAGTGAGTACTCTAGAGATCAGTGCACGAACTCGACAAGGTAGCACGAAAAATACTTTTATTGCAACTTAGTTTTCTAGAGAATTTTTTTTGAGTCAACCATATATATATATATGGTCGCAAGGAAATAGGAATATTGTAAACAACCAACATGGCTATTATGAATGCGTGGAAGTTCCCAGTGAAGGAAACGCTCAAAAGTCCCCAATTTCCCGATTTTAGAGGGTAAAAGTTCCCACTAAATTCTCAACCATTCTAAACGGTTCCCATTGGATTGGGAAAGTTCCCTACAAGTTCCAAAGTTCCCTGGAACGTCAGAACTTCGGGAACGAGTTTCCTAAAAAGCCAGGAGCGGTTCCCGTGCTACATAGGTTTGATCCCCCTAAATTCGAAGTAAGCTCTCTCCAAACTTTTTGTGACAATGCATAAGTTGAAAACAGATGATCTATCGTCATGTGAAGCTAATAATTGAGTTCAATTTTGCTCCACCAATCTTCATCTACCAATTTTTCTCCACCAATCTTCAACAAGGGAGGAGTAACTCAAGCAATCGAAATAAGTATGGTTGTTTTCCACCAATAAACTACAATAATTAAGAAGTAACTACAATAAGTAAGAAGTAAGAATATAAATGTATTAGGCTTCAACAAACTAGATATGGCTTCACTAGTTGATTTCCTAGGTTTGATAGATATGTTTTTAGTGGTGTAAGATAGTTGTGCTATTCTATTAACGTATGTTTTAAGGCCATCAAGACAAAATGTTTCTTTTAGCCATGGTCACACCACACTATTCACCAATCCATGAATTAGGCTTTAGTCTAGCTCCCATTAACTACAAAACAATCATGATTAGCTACACTATATCAAAACTCTATGTTATGGTCCTCTATTTGAAACTTTATGGGGAGCTTGAGTGGAGGAAACTTAGAGCTAGAGGGTAGGTTGGATTTTGATCGACACATGATACCATTGATACATTCTTACACTCCAGGTCATCATCGAGGATGTGTGGCATCACCCTTTGAAAGTCTATTGTTTTTTTGTAGACATTTCGAAAGTGTTCAGCTTTGTTTCTAGAGAGGCATTGTTCTAGAGTCTTAGAGACATTGGCATTTTCGAGACCCTATTGATCGCTGTCATGCACTTGTATGAGTTGGTTCTTGGTCGTCTCTGCATAGCCCAATGGGTATCAAATTTTATTAGTGTTACCATTGGGGTCAAACATGGGTGCCCCTTGCCCCCAATTTAGTTTGGATCTACAATGACGAGCTGGAGTCCTTCCTGCATGAGCACATCCAAACTGGTAACCAGTGCCTTCTCAATTAGTTCTTGATTTCTATCATTCTTTTGCTGATGATGTGGTCCTCTTGGTCTCATCTCTAGAGGGGTTACAAAGACAGTTGGATGCCTTAGCCCTTTTATGTGACTTTCGTTAGTTAACGGTCAATGTGGGTAAAACCAAGGTAATGATCTTCAATGGTTCGAAGAAGACCTTGTTGGATCACCATTTCTTTTTCAAAAGGTAGGAGTTTGAGATCACCAACACCTATACTTTGGGGGTACAATTCACAAGACTTCGTTTCAATTTGTGGCATGCCCTTTAGCATAGAGTCATTAGCCCTCCTCGAGAGACAATGTTTCTAGAACCATTTTCAAGACATATCATCCAATATGTCTCTCATTAACACCCTTGTTCGACCCATAGTTCTCTATGGTTTAGAGGGTTGGGGGCCTTCTTTGCTAGAGTTTGATTGGGCCAAAGCAAAGAGAGTGCATATCCTCCTCTTCCTCTACATCATCAGAGGCAAGCAGATAGTCCCTCATCCCATCATATTAATGAAGTTTGGTGCCAGACTATTTCAACTTGAGATTGTATTCAACCTTGTCTCACTCGTATGCTGCATTCAGAGCTTTGTTGACTTGACAGGGACAAGACTGATATTCTTACTTAGCCTATTATTCATTGGAGTCCATTGCCTTTCATTGGAGTCCATTGCCTTAGCTAGCCCTTCAGGCCTTACTTGTTGGTCGGTAGGGGTTTTGGATTTTTTGGAGTCTATTGTTATTGCAATTGTTTGACTTCCTATGTTTAGATTCTCCTTGGACACACCTGGCCACCTCTTATCTACTGAGCAAGAGATTAATAGGATCATTTGAGATGATATCTATAGTTAGTTTGTGTAGGTCACCTCGTCCAACCCTCAGGGTGGGTTACGTCCAAAGATGGCCTTCTATGTCAAACACTTCATAGATTTGAGGGATGGGCTCATGTTTGGCCACATTACAGACTTCGCCATTGGGTGCATGCTCTTTGGATACCCTGGCCGGTTTATGGTGGGCTCTGATAGACTTGGGGTGGAGACAAATCACAGATTGGTCAGTTTGATAGGATTTGCCAGGCGTGCCATCTTTGGGAGAGACTAAGGACCACTCTTTTTGGTTCCATTGTCTTTTCAGGGAGCTTAAGAGTTTGGCCAGTTTCTTTAGTTACCCAACCAGAGATGTTTGGCCTTATACTTGCCGGAGGCCCTCGGGCTTCACTCTCTCATCCTCCAGCCACATCCACATCTTCGACCAACTTCCACTCAGCAGATCATTTCCTTTTTCATGATGCTTCCTTCCACTTGGAGCACCAAGTGGTAGATGAATAGTGATCCTGTTTTTGACCCTAGATCTGTGTGGACGTAGAGGACTATCTGCACTTCTGTGAGATCCCAGCGGCATTGCCAGCCTTGGTCCCATACTGACAATCAACTGATATCATCTAGGTCATAGCAACATGCCTACTCCTCCAGGCAATAACACATTACACAATTTAACTCATATTAGTTCTTCCTCCAAACATACTTCTAGTTAGAGATTGCTCCTTTCGGCCTTGGATGTTAGGTGAGATGGTTCTAGCAGAACATGAGAGGTTTGTATTATTTGTGTCACAGATCTTAGAACCATTCTCCTTGTACATTTCTCTCCTTGATTGACTCCCCATCGTCGGAGTTGGCTTTCTGGGATTTAGATTAGATTCATACTTTACTTTCTGAATCTTGCTTTTCCTAGGAGTCCTTTTAGTGCTTCCACTTTGTATTGACATCATTTTGTATCCAACAGTCCCTTTGACCTACTTTAGTGGTCATTTGTTGGACATTAATAAAATTATCTTTTCTCATCATATCTATGGTATGGTATGCATATAGCAGAGCAGAACAGAATGGAATATAGGATGATTTTGGTTTTATCTAGTCACAGTTTAAGATGGGAACAAAGTTTTCAGAAATATTATATTTGGTTTCACCCAATATGTCTCTTTAGGGGATAGGATGGAATCTCATCAGTTGGATTTTAGAAGCAATCCTCATCAAAGTGTTCCAGGCTTTTGTATTACAATATGATCAGGTTTCTGTTGTACATGTATTTTTTGTAAGATTCAGGATTAAGTTACTGGTAAGTGGGGTATATAATTGAGGCACCTTTATAAATTCATGTTCAATGGAATTCCTCGACTTGCATGCCATGCTACTTATGGCTAAAAAGCTATGCTGATAAGATTGTTATGGTTCAATGCCTATACTGTGTGGGGATCATTCATGACATCTTATGATGCATGTTTCTGTCATTTTTATTTCAAAGCTACTAGTTGGTATATGAGTTGTAATTTATGTGTACATATTTGCAGTTACTCTTTCTAAAACCAAAAAGAAAGGAATGGAGCATAAAGAATCAATAGTGAATCAAGTGAGGCAGGCTTTGGAGGATTACATCTCAGTTTATGTTTTCTCATTTGAGAATATGCGGAATGTGAAATTTAAAGATCTCAGGGACCGTTTAAAGCGTAGCAGCAGGTATTGTCTACATAAGTTTCTGCTTTGTTGCATGACTCTTACTTTTGGCTTATTCATCAAATATTTATTCTATATATAATCGCAAATTGAACATCAGAATTGGGAATTCTCTGTCGTAATTCCATTTGCAATAAATGTTTTTGAAGTCATTGCTGGTTGGTATTATTACAAATAACTTCCATTATGTTATGTTTAATGCTTCTTATTTGATGTGGTAAAGAGTTTATTACTTATGTTACTCTCCTAGAAGCAGATGCTCAGAAGGTCCTAACTTCTTTATCTTAGTTTGGGTTCTTGCTCTGTAAGTTTCTGTATTTCTTTTCAAATTTGTTCTAACCACACAAACTGTTGATTTGATAGCTAATATGAAGGGGCATATCGAAACTGATAGTGCTCTTATAAGATTATGCTCCTTAAAATTATTCTTGGGAATAGATAATGGTTGAAATTTTGCAAATAATTATGAAATATATTTTTATACGTAGATTGTATTTGATGTAGTGCTAGATGGTAGGATATGGATGCTATGTATATATACTAGAAAAGGACAAAAGGAGCAAGACCAATATCAAGTACTTAATGAAGGGCGTAGTTTACAGAATCTGGAAATTTAATCTACTTGTTCCACTTGGTCATTTGTCTGTCTGCTATTGGCATATTGGTCATTCCTGTTTTAGAGAATATAATGGTTTGGTTTGGTTTGTTTTTAGGCATTGTTAGCTTTTTTGATAAAACAGCAATTTAAACATATGCCTATGGGTTTCCTCTATTTTTTAATAAAAGTCGTGGGTTTCTATGTTGGACGAATAATGTGGGTGCATCACTTTGATGAACTTAGCTGGCTGCTTCACGACGCACTTGTCTAACTTTGTATATGTGTTTACCTGTATGTTCCTTGCAAGAGTTAAAGAATGACAATGTTGGGATTATCCCACTGACATCTAGACCACATTGTTCGCTGTGATAATAGAAGCTATCAACTTAGCATTCTACCTTCTTTAATCCACCATTATCATGAATTTTCCTTGCAAATGAAAATGCATGGAAAGAATATATATGGTCTGTTGCTCTGTTTGCTTATTTGTTTTTCTTTAAATAACTTTAGTTGGATGTCTGAAATTTTAAACATTGCCTTTGCATTTGTGGAAAAGGGTCTCGTCTAAAATGCAAATACTTTTGAGTTGAATATGAACTTTTGTGCCTATAGAGAAGGTCCTCTCCCAAATGCTAGTACTTTTGAGTTGAATTGGAAGGCTTAAGATCTACTGGTGTAGATCCATCTTAATACAAGATATTTTAAGCATCGAGAGGGATAAAAAAGAAACAAGGGCTCAAACTTCTTGGATCGGGGTTAAGAAGAATCTATGTTTGTTTATTTTATTATTAAATTCTTTTTTCTTTTCCAAGGAAAACCTCGATCGGAAACTAAAGGAACGCTTCCACACATTTGTGGATGGCATCCTTAGTGCTACGTTTCACCTGTACCAACGCACCTTCAGTTGATTGCCCAAGAGAGGTGGTCGCTTTTTTTCGAGCCAGGATACACATGTTATCAGCACCTTTGAGGGATGGTTATGTCCGGACCATTTGGTCCATTCCTTAGGAGTACTATGGCTTAATGGCACTGCTGACTGCCCTTTGTTGGGGTTCTTTAACCCTGGGGTTGGTTTCTGGGGCTTCTAGGGGTAGGTCACTGGGTCACATGCCCCCCTCTTCTGTTTACTACTCTGGTGACAGTGTTTCAGCTTTGATGATTTTTCCTTCCTTTTAGGTCATCTCAGCCATCCTTCTTGGCCCCCTTTCGCTGCCTCCCCTCTTTGGACCTGAGATGATTACATCATTTCCTTCACCAGGCCACACTGCCAGGCTATAAATAAGTCTCTACTCACTTCATTTGAACATAAGACAAGTGGGATAAAACATTATTTTACTTTTTAACCCTTCTTAGGGCTCTTGGAGTGATGTGCACCTCTTGAGGAGGCTTATTTTTTTGGTTTGAAGGCAATCTCTTGAAGTTTCTTTGGTTCATGCTCTTTGCTAAGGTGATGCTAAAATTGTTTGCTTAGAACATGCACAAGGAGGTATCTAAGGTCTTTTTCTTGATTTCTCTTTATTAAATGTTGATGAATGATGCTTGTTTATGGTTGAATGATAGCCATTAATGCTGCATTTTGTCCAAACTAGGTCACTTATCAGCCTTTCTTCACCATAGTATTGTGGAGGACGTCCTCTAGGAGTCCTTTGAAGCTTGGGCTTTATATCTCAGAGTTTTGCCCTAGCTAGCCTTCCTCTAACCATCTCTTGAGGCTGTTAGGGGAAGCCCTAGTTTGCCAAACTTTGAAAGATCATTCAAGGGGAAGGTTGGTCACCTTCCTTGATGCTCTAGAGCTAGGGTAAAACCTTAAAACCCCTCTTGGCTTTATTATCATACAATTTTCCTTCAAATCTCTTGCATTTGCATGTGTAAGTATTACATTTGAATGGTAGATTAGGGTAAACTTAGGTCTGCAAATTTTATGTTGAAAACCCTAAAAATCAAAAATATTTTTTTTGCAATTTCGGGCCTCCCAAAAATTTTGCCCTCCTTCCCTACAAATTTGGCCTAGCCTTCAAAGTCCTAAAAACCCAAAGTCGAAATCATAGGGAACCCTAAAAATACAGAAACTTGTAAAAACCCCCAAAATATGCCCAAAAAAACCCTAAAACAGTCCTAATTCTGCCCTAAAAGCCCTAGCGGCCTTCCCTATTTCCTTCACGGCCTGCCCCTTTCTACCCTAGGCCTCTCTCTAGAGGGCTCAGCCTCTCCTATTATACCCTCGACCTTCCCCTACAGGGCTTGGTCCTACCTTTTTCGGTCTGTCCAAGACCACAACAGCCGACAGACAGCCCTTTAAGTGGCTGTAGCAACCACTGGGGTTGTCTTTTGTGGCCTTCTACAGGGTCTGCAATTTATTGCAGGCCTTTGTTCCGCTCCGAAACAGCCCAAACACCTGCAAACATACACCAGAGAGTGAGTTAAACAGATTAGTTATTGTTGACTTCAACCATTGTTTTTAAACTGACATTTACTTGCAAGTAAAGAGCACTATCAGACTGTTTATAAACACTTTTAATGCTGGTACTGTCATTGAATTTGCACTTTAAGTTCGCTTAAAAGTGTAATTGTTCATTGTTTAAACATTGTTATGGGTGTTTAGTGCATGGCAGTCTGAGAACATTGTTTGGCACACATTACATTTACTTATTCTTCATTCTTACTACTGATACACTGATTGCAGACTGTCCAATATAGCTAACAGCTGATAACTCACACTTTGTGCAAGGTTTCATTAAGGATTGACTTCCAAAACTGTGCATTATTGAACACATTGTTTGATAGTGCGTATTGGATTAAAACTAGTTACATAGTGATTGAGGGGCTTACTATATTTGGATGCTTACATATTGGTTATATGACTGATTAACAACTTCAGCAAGTGATCTGGATGTTTGGAAATTAGTTATGCTTCGATCTAATGCCTGTCATCACTCCTTAGTAAGTTCTCATTGGGTGTCTTACTACTGCTTATTGTTCATTTGAATTGGATGCCGATACTGTAGCAATATAGAAAGAATCATATGTTAATCTCTTATAAGGTACTGGTCACTAGCATTTTACATAGAAGATAGAGTCTTGTTTTCCCTTGTGTCTTGCAGAAGGGCTCTTCCCTTGGAGGTTCTGACTCTCCAAAGAAGCCTTGGAAGAGTGGCTAAGGTGACAATGGTCATTCTCTCCATAAATTTTTTATCGGTGACAAGCCTTGCTAGTTCATTTGGTAACGCTTAGAAACTTGTTGGTGTAGATTACTGCTCTTAGCCTACGTGGTCTTGAACTGGGCACTTGCTAGCGCGAAACTAGCCAAATGCTCAACTATTGAGAATGGTGTAATCTTTCAATTTGGCTATGACCAGCCCTTATCATATCATTAACACGATTGGTTCCGTATTAATGTGATCATTTATTATATTACTAGGATATGTTTAAGGCTGACCTAGTCAACATTGATACGTAGTCTCAATAAACCTCTTGGGAGTGTGCCCCACTTATGTGGGCTTTGTAAATTTTCTTATAATATTCAACTAGGGCTAAACAATGCATGCAAAATATCAACTGATAACCACACATGAATATCTTTTATAGTATGCAAAGGAATATAAAACTGAGAAATAAATCACATCACATCATGATATTGACACTATTATTTTGGGTATGGAAACCCCCAGAAAAACCCAAGATGGGAAAACCGGTGCAGCAGTCGGATATGGATTTTATTATGAGAAAATATGGAACTTTTACAATCACTGCAAATTCACCCAAACCTAGCGAATGCAGTACCCGACAGAATCACTGGGCAAATCCCAACTAAACCTCAACACCCTCCTGTGTGAGTGTACGACCCAGCTGTACGAAGCTCGATGATCCTGCTACTCGCCCCTCCGTCTTCTCGGCTAAATCCTCTGTCTGACTTTCTCTCCTTGTCTGTATCTTGTCTATGTCGGAATACAAGTGTGTGTTCTCTCCACCAATTGATCTCTCTTTTATAACTTTAGGTAAAGCAAAAACCCTAATTTCACTCTCACTTTAACTAGTGGTAAAGCAAAAACCCTAATTTTACTTTCACTTTAACTAGTGGTTCACAAAAGTTAATTTAGCTCACTTTAATTTATTTTCCAAAGTAAACTTAGGAAAAGTAAATTAAATACAATTGGTTTCCTATTTTAAGTCTTCTGCATGCAAGAACACATGCATGCAGGAAGACCTTCCTTGTTGCTACTAGTTTAACACTCCCTCTCAACGAGTAAGGGATTCGGTAGCAACCCCAACTTATCCCTGAACTTCACAAAACTCTGTCTGCAAAGTGCCTTGGTGAAAATGTCCGCCACCTGCTCATCTGTCTGTATGTACTCCAACTGAATGGTTCCCCTTTGAACACAATCTCTCAAGAAGTGGTATCTGATGTCTATGTGTTTGCTTCGATCATGGAACACTGGATTCTCAGATAGCCTAATGCCACTCTGATTGTCACAGTGAACTATTGTAGCCTCTAGCTCACACTCAGACAACCGTGCAAGTAACATCCTGAGCCGCATACCCTCACAACCAGCCATGCTGGCTGCCATGTACTCAACGTCTGTCGAGCTCAATGCAACTGACTTCTGCTACTTGCTGAACCAAGAGACAACCCCTGATTCAATGCTGAAACAATAGCCTGAAGTACTCTTTCGGTCCTCTACACATCCTGCCCAGTCAGCATCTGTGAAACCTGCTAACTGTACACTCCCCCTGCGCTCATAAACCAATCCATACTCCGTTGTAGCTCTGATGTAGTGAAGTATGTGCTTCGCAGCTGTCCAATGCACTCTCCGAGGGTCCACCATGAACTGACTCAAAGAGTTGACTGCAAAGCTGATGTCTGGTCTAGTGTTGACCAGATACATAAGCGATTCGATAAGCTGACGATACAAGGTAGGATCAAATCCGTCTGATCCTGATGCATCACTCTTCCTCCAGTTGGAAACTAGAGGTATGGCCATAGGCTTGCAGTCCTCCATCTTGAATCTCTTCAGGATCTCTACTGCATACTTCCCCTCTCTGATGAAGAAGCATCCATCTCTTTGCCAAACCTCCAAGCCCAAAAAATAATGCATCAACCCAAGCTCTTTCATCTCAAACTCTATTGCAAGGTTGGACTTACAGTCTCCAATCAGCCTCTCATCTCCTGTCAAAAAGAGATCATGCACATATAAGACCAGTATGAGAGGCACCTCACCTGTCAAGAAGTACAGGTTGTGGTCAGCCTCACTCCATTGAAATCCCATCTCCCGTAGATAGCTGTCAATCCTCGAGTACCATGCTCGAGGTGCTTGCTTGAGCCCGTAAAGAGCTCGATGTAGTCTGCATACATGCGTCTCCCTGTTCTCCACATCAAACCCCTCTGGCTGCTCAATATATACCTCCTCCTCTATAACTTCGTTGAGGAAGGCAGTCTTGACGTCCATCCGATGGACACGCCAACCCATCTCAGCTGCTAGTGAGATAATGGTCCGAATGGAAGAATACTTGGAAACAGGGGCAAAGGTCTCCTCATAATCAATACCCTCCTTCTGTGAAAACCCCTTTGCCACGAAGCGCGCCTTGTACTTCTCCACGCTTCCGTCTGCTGCATGCTTCACCTTGTAGATCCATCTGGATCCCACCACCTTTTTCCCTTGTGGCCTTGGCACAACCTCCCATACCTGGTTTTTCATAATGGAGTCATACTCCTCAACCATAGCTTCTTGCCACACATCATGTTGTGTAGCCTCCCCGAAGCTGGAAGGTTCATTGTTAATCAACTCTATCATCAGTGCCATATAACTAAGCCTCTCTAGTGGTACACTCCGTCTAAAAGATGTCTGTGGAGGATCTACCTGCCTGGAATCCTGCATTGTGGATCTAAACCACTTAGGCCTTGGCCTAGTGTCAACCTGCTGTAGTTGCTGGATATCTGTCTCCTGCTGCAACTCATCCTTCAAGTCAATGACTAAAGGATCCTGTCCACCTGACTCCCTCTGACCATTAAAACATGTCCTCTGTGTCTGTACCTGTACTTGTACATCTGGATCCTCCAACTTGACTCCCGACTCCTGTGCTGGCTGCTGCTTTGCTAGTAAGTCCAGAGATCTCCGCAAGGCCCTGTCCTCATTGAACTGGACATCCTTGCTCACAATGATCCTCATGCGAGCAGGAATGTAAACTCAATATGCCTTCGAAATCTCGCTGTAACCAACAAGTAACCCCTTCTCTCCAGAAGGGTCCAACTTCTCCCTATTGTCAGCACGAACATGACAATAGCAGACACTGCCAAATATGCGAATGTGATCCACATCTGGCTTAGTGCCTGTGAAGACCTCCTCTGGTGTCTTCCTCCCCAAGGTTGTGTGGGGACACCTGTTCTGAATGTATACTGTAGTCTTGTATGCCTCGACCCAGAGGAATAGTGGTAATCCCTGATCAAATAGCATGGCCTTGGCTGCTCCAACCATAGTCCTGTTCTTTCGCTCTGCAACTCCATTCTGCTGTGGGGTATGGGGCACAGTGTGCTCCTTCTTGATCCCCTCAACCGAACAATACTCCATGAACTCATTGGAAGTGTACTCACCCTCGTTGTCTGTCCTCAATACTCGAATCTTCTTTCCTGTTTGGTTCTCCACAAGAGTCTTGAACTCTCGGAACCTCTCAAAGACCTCTGACTTGGCCTTCAGGAAATAGATCCAGGTTTTCTTGGAATAGTCATCAATGAAGGTTACGCAGTAACTGTAACCACTGAACGAATGGACGCTCATAGGTCCGCATACATTCAAATGCACCAAGTCCAAGGGCTCCTTAGACTTGTGCTCACTCTGTGGGGAAGGCTTCCTGATGTTCTTCTCCAAAGCACAATCCTTGCAGTGGTTATGCTTTTCCTCCTGTACTTGAGGAACTTCAATGACTTCCTGTCTCAAATGCTTCAGTGCTCCATGGTGTAAGTGTGCCATCCTCCTATGCCACAACTCACCTTGACTGCTGCTGCTGGTGCTGACTAGAGCCTTTGCAGGCTTAAAGTGTAATCTCTACACTTTCTCGCTCCTTCTGCCAATCACCCAATCCAAGCTCCTATCTGACCCCTTGGGCCTGATATACACTCTATGGTCACAGAACATAACCTGATATCCCTTGCCCTCTAGAGTGGAGACTGATATAAGGTTCTTGGTCAGTCCTGGAACATATAACACATCAACAAAACTGAGGGATTTGCCAGACTCCCTCTCAAATGAAACAGTGCCAACTCCTTGCGCCTGATACTGCGCATCATCACCCGGCTCAACGTGGATCCTTGTTCCACCCTCCTGCAAGTCTTTGAGGAATCTCTTCTGTCCAGTCATGTGACTAGATGCTCCACTGTCAATGTACCATATGCTGCTCCCTGTGGTGCTTGCCATGCAAGCTATCAAACAGAACTCCTCATCGAAGTCCCTGTTGAATGCATCCACCTCTGCATATCCAACCATCTGAGTGTTACTCTTCTTCTTCCTGTTTGGGCACTGGGATGCAAAGTGTCCTTGCTTGTGGCAGATAAAACACTTGACCTTTGACACGTCAAGGTTCTTCTTACCATCCTTCTTCCTCTTTGCCTTCCCCTTGCTCTTCCCTGTAAGGGCTAGAGCCTCCTCATCCACAATCCGTGGCACCACTCCTTCTCCCTTGGCCATCTTGGTGTTGCACATCCTCTCTTGCAACACCATCTTTCGGTTCTCATTCTTGCTTTGGTACAGACTCTCCAAAGTCGTCCACATCTCTGCCGCGGTCTTCTTACCAGAAAGGTGAGGGACTATATGGTCCTTCACTCCATCCATGATAATCAACATGGCTCTGGAATCAATCTTCTTCCAAGTTGCTAAATCTGCTGAATCTGTGGGTGCAACCTTTGTGGAGTCAATGTGCTCCTCTGCATCACTGACGTCTAGGATCCTTGTGATCCTTTCTTTCCATGTAGGAAAGTTCTGAGCACCCTGGAGTCTATCCTCAACTCTCAACGTCACAGCCATAGTGAAGTGTACCTGCCAAACCTAGATCTAGAAGTTTAGGTTTGTGTCTTCCTATAGATCTGCCCTTGATCTATCATTGTTGCTGCAAATCTCTCAGCTTTAGCTCACCAGAGCTTAGATACAATGTAAATTTTCCTTTAATATTCAACTAGGGCTAAACAGTGCGTGCAAAATATCAACTGATAACCACACATGAATATCTTTTATAGTACGCAGCGGAATATAAAACTAAGAAATAAATCACAACATCACATCATGGTATTGACACTATTATTTTGGGTATGGAAACCCCCGGAAAAACCCAAGATGGGAAAATCGGTGCAGTAGTCAGATATAGATTTTATTATGAGAAAATATGGAACTTTTACAATCACTGCAAATTCACCCAAACCTAGCGAATGCAGTACCCGACAGAATCACTGGGCAAATCCCAGTTAAGCCTCAACACCCTCCTGTGTGAGTGTACGGCCCAGTTGCACGAAGCTGGATGATCCTGCTGCTCGCTCCTCCGTCTTCTCGGCTAAATCCTCTGTCTGAGTTTCTCTCCTTGTCTGTATCCTGTCTCTGTTGGAATACAAGTGTGTGTTCTCTCCACGAATTGATCTCTCTTTTATAACTTTAGGTAAAGCAAAAACCCTAATTTCACTTCCACTTTAACTAGTGATAAAGCAAAAACCCTAATTTCACTTTCACTTTAACTAGTGGTTCACTAAAGTTAATTTAGATCACTTTAATTTATTTTCCAAAGTAAACTTAGGAAAAGTAAATTAAATACAACTAGTTTCCTATTTTAAGTCTTCTGCATGCAAGAACACATGCATGCAGGAAGACCTTCCTTGTTGCTACTAGTTTAACAAGCTCACAACTCTTCTTGGAAGGACATCCTACATGAGTTGTTTATTAATATACAACTCAACTTCATTTTTTATATTATCATCTTGAGTGATCTTGTTAAGGCAAGTGATCTTGTTATGGCTGCCACATTTCTTGCTTATTGCAGGTCTTTGGGTTGGTTTTGTGTTCTGTTCGATCCCTTCTTTATTTGTGATCTCAACATGGTATTATAGTCGGTGTGAACCTTTCCCTACCTAATTTGATGCTGTTGTTATGTCTTTTTTATTAGTTGATTTTGCTACTAATTTTGCAACCAACCCTTTTGGCATGTGTTTGGGAGAAGACCATGTTCGGGGAGCCTTAGAGCTCAAACTAGCATGTGTGTTTAAAGCCCAAAAGAACAATGCTATCCCAACCACAACTTAGAGGTGTTACCCAATGCCACCTCAGTAACCACATCTCTACGCTTTAGGTTGGCTCTTCTCCAACTCAAGTTGGGCTTCCCTAGGATAGGATTGCTAGGCTATGGTAGTGAAGGATCAAGGTGATATGAAGGGATAACTTAGAAAATAGTTTTATTGTTATAGTATAGGAAATAAAAAGGGTGATGGGAGGACCATGAAGACTAGTGCCAATCCCCAAGACAAAAGGATTCAAAGGGGGCTAGTCCAAGAAAGGGGTGAGTTCATGAAGGGATAGGGAAATTAGGGCTGCATGCCTATGCCAGAAATAAACCCCAACATGCTGAAATTGAATGTAGCAATTCGCTAGGAGGATCCAAGAATGGTGCCACATCAAAACAATGTTAACTAGGGTGTGTTCATTCAATGAAGTATTACAAGCAACTACCCTAGAAAGATGATAAGAGCAATGCAATACAATCATGCACAAGACATCAAAGGAATTGGAGGAGTCTTTTCTGTCACAACCCTTCTAGTGAGGTAAATAACCCTTGTAATTAGCACTAATCAACAAGTTCTAGTTATTCTACAATTCATTGATAATATTTAGCAATAGCAACAAGGATGCTACACTTTGCATGGAGAAGAAACCCTTACACTTTAAGTTGCACAATGAATGATATGTCAATTAAGCTCCAAAACAAAGAGAATTCTCAAAAGTCAAAATCCAACCATAAAAAATGCCTAAGAAAGCCACCCCTTGTATAGGTTGTCAGTTTGTAACTCTATCTCATTTACAATAAAATATGAATAAATTAGGCTAAAACCCTAGATCTAGCCTAGGGTGGTGTAAACAAATACAAAATACTCGATTAAACCCTACCAAACTCTTAACTACATCGATGAGGTAAGGTGGTCAAAGCCATACGTACAATATCCAAGAGAAGAAAGGCCTAAGAAGGATGGCACATACATCAAATGAGGGTGAATGATGACAAGAAGTCAAACCTAGTCTCTAAAGGCTCTCCAAAGGTAACACTCCAAGAAAAAGGCCTAAAAAGGTTTTGTGCTTCCTCAAATAAGGTGAATGATTACCATAAAAAGGCTTTAAAAGACGTGCGACTCTTTAAATTACAATTTTGGATTTGCCAACTTCCTCAATATCTATAGAATTTTCTATTATAACCGTTTTTTGGAAATCCCAGCTAATGGTATTGAGTTGGCAAAATTTTGGGCACTCTGTCAAAATATAATTGCTACCTAAGCTAGGACATCCCATAAAAATTCAATGAATGGTGGCACATGTGAGTGTAGAACAAGTCACCAACAAGAGTGCAAGTGGTTGCTTCCATACGTCAAGGGGTCAAACTCTCAACCAACAAATAGATTTATGTGTAATACCTCATTAAACCAAGGAACAACCTCAATACATGCAATGAATGTCCACATAACAACCAAAACCCAACCTCCCTGATTCATCAATTCATGACCCAAGGAAACCGTTTGGCGTCAATACATCATAGGAGCATCAAAACCAAGGAGAAAGTGTCTACAATAAACAACCATCATCATCAAGGAGGGAACAACCCTTTCTACAAGTCAAGAATATGCCTCCACATGTGCCACTAGAGAGCAGCGAGAAGGGTGCTCAACAAGCTTGAGTTCTTTTCATGGAAACCCTCCACATGTCACCAAACCATGAAAACAAGTCAAATGTTCCATAGGACATTGATCATGAGGTCTTCATGTCATCAAACCATGCCAAGAAAGCAAGAGTGCTCCTCTAATAATGATTGCCCATGTGCCCCCAAGAAGCTATGTCAAATACAAGGGAGCTCAATGCATAACTAAAGAACACATGATCTAGGTGCCAAATAAGACCAAGAATACTAGAGTGCTCATGAAGAAGACGAAGTTTGAACCATATATCATCAACAGGTGCATTACAATCCTCTATCATAAGATCCATCAACAAATCATCAACACTAGAGCACCATTAACAAGAACCCAAGGCATCATCACAAATGCAAGCACTGATACTAGGCCATCCAAAACTTCATCAACATGTAACTCCCTGCTGAAAATGTGATAAAAATCACATGTGGACACCTATGTAAAATGGGGGGGGGGTAACAGTTAGCTTCAGGGCTGATTTTATATTGCATTTTCCTGGCTGGAAGCTGTCTTATTAGGGCTGTTTTGTGCCCATTTTTTAAGCAACTACAGAGATCTTCCCCATTGATTTGGTGCCCAGCACTATGGTTTTTCTATTGGCTGTTTATGCTTGCAAGTATTTGCACCTGTGTCTTTGTTTTCAGCATTCTATTCAGAGCTGATCTGAAGTTCTCTCATCATCACCTATGGGGCTGTGGATTTGGATCTCTTTATTTTTCAAGAGTTTCACCCTCCGACAAAGACCACACTTCTCTTCTAGGGCTTCTTGGGCATCTCCAAGTTTATTCTTCCCTCTTTACAAGAGAATGCTCTCCTTTAGGTGTTTCCTGCTCCTAAAATATGGCACATTTTCTGGTTTGTGTTTGTAGCAATAATTTCTCATATGGGCTGTGTATTTTGCTAAGGCTTATGTTGTCCCGACTCCCATCTACATAAAACATCACGACCGATTTCTTGTAAGGTTGGTACTGTTTCCTTCTTTGGTCTATAAAGGGGATTTTATCCATGCTTAAACTAATGTCCTTGGAACAGCTGTTTTGCCCCCATCAAGCCTAATTATATATTTTGGGCAGATTTGATAAAGAACACTATATGCAATATCTGTCATGGAGAGTTGTGTCTTTAAGTATGACTTCATCAATGATGCATTTCAGTTTTTTTGGATCAAGTATGTGGGTTTATATTCTGGTATGTTGTGTCTATGAGTTTTATAGTACAGATGATACATTTGGAAATTCTCTTCATAGACTGCTAGGATAATTTCTTATACCCTTCTATGAGGATTCTTCTATGGATGATTCTTAGACTATTATAGTGGATCTTTCTTTATCATAGATTGATGTACTTCCTCCAATTGATGTACCTAATACGAAGAATTCTAAACTTTTGTTTGACTGGATGGATTCTTTGTACATTTCACATATGGCGGTGTGTTTTGCTTGTTTGGATTACCTTGTTTCAGAATATGATGATCTCATTGTTGACCATGCCACATTTGTTTGTGGTGGTGGAGTTGGTGGTGGTTTTATTGTGGATACTTTAGTATGTTGTGATGATACATCTCAGCAGTTAGTTCATAGTGGCATTTATGGGCCTATGACCATGTGTTTGTGTGGGGGATCTATGTGCTTGCTCATGTTCTTTAATGAAGCTTCTAGTCCTAGGTCAACAAGATCCTTTTCCTTACCTACAAATTCTTCCATCAATGATTTTTAGTCTGCTTCAATGGATCCTTCTTCTATACTTCTCCAAGAGGCCACCTTTGCTTGGTTGTGGAACTTTATTGGTATTGGAGGTATGGCATTTTGAGGAGGTTTATTTACCATATGGTCCATGTTTAGCGTTAAGGGGGAATGTTGTGACGTCATACCTGCTCTTCTAGGCCTCCTATTTAGATTGAGGGGTGTTGTTGAGAATAGTGGTAACCCTATTGTGAATTGGGCACCCATAAACCCACTCTTCCTTGTAATGGATTGGGCTTATTGTGATCATTAACGCAATTGGCTGCGCTTCATTGCTATATTATCGGATCCATAATGATTGAGGGCTCTATCCACGGATCCCTAGATCAGATATGGAACCACCCAGGATCCTCCCATGGCAATGCGGTGTAGTGGTACGTGAAACATGGGCATCGCTTAATCAATTAATGTCGTGGTATGTTCAGATCAAGAACCAGTCAACACCGTGTAGTTTGGATCGAGAGTAGTTTATGACCCTTAGGAACTTTAGTTTTGTCCCCAATAGTTTATGTAAGTCCGGATTACTACTTACTAAGTTACTACTAGTTTGTGTACGTCGACGAATAATTTGCCCCCTAATTTATAGTTTTTGTAAGATATATTGGAACCTTCTATTAGCAAGAAATATAAAATATACTACAAAATGGACATGGACTGAAAGGAACCAGGCCAACATTGTTTAGACATTCACTTAGGTCTGCAATGCCATTGTCTTATAGTTTTAGACTAAAACTGAACCTGCCTGTAACAGGGAAACCAAGCTTGATTAGAATGTAACCAAAGGGAAGACTTCATAAAAATAGAGTAAAGGAGAGTCATGACCTGCCCAACAACGGGAAACCAGGCCGAAATATAAACTACTAAGATCTCGAAAACCATTGAAATTGTAGAACAAAAACAAAAACTATGCTTGGAAGGAACTATCCTTGAGAATACTGCTTATTGACCTCGGAGGAAATGTGGTTGTGTGTATCTCCTTGGCTTTCAACCCTATCTTCTGTAAGTTGAAATAGTGCATTAAGTGGCTTTGCGAGGTCATCCAATTGACTGTGCACCTTATCTAGATCAAAATGAATCTCGTTGACGATTCGAAGAGCCTTTGTGTGTAGGAGCTCCTTTTTAGTCAAAACCTGTGCAATAATGGTTTTAACCAACCAATAGGGACTGAGATCTCCTTGCCTCCATGTCTTGTCTTCAAGAGCCACGTATTCCATGGTGTCAATTGCCTTTTTAATGTGAAACGAGACATCGTTGTAGAAAGACTAGCTCGATGTACTAGAAGCGTTCTGTCGATACCCCCTCGCCCTCCCACGACTTCTTAGGTCCCTTTTTCTTGGAGCCATTGCAAGAGTGGTCCAAATGACCTTATATTCAACAACCGAATTTTGCATTGAGGTCTTGTGTCGAGAGACCAACAGACGAGAGATATCTCGTGGCAATTTTGCCAAAGTGTTCCTCTGCATTGGGACTAGCAATTAATTCGTCCAGCCAATGGGACTAGCAATTACTTCGTCCAGCTAGAGGTTTCATGGTTCTAGGATGAAACCTCTGGTAATCATTTCACACCCATATGCAATAATTTCTCCATGAGTTTTCCATCTTTTGCTCATGTTATAATTGCCCCTTCGATCGTGCTTTAGATGATTCATGCGAAGATCATGACTACCATTCCTACATCCTCCCATGGCTGCTAAGAGATACGACAACATGCCCATATGTCTTGCACCTCCTCCATTGCTCTTGAATTAACTTCCTTTTTCGGCTTCCAAACTCGATGCGTGTGCCTTCTACTCAAATCTCCCCCTAATCAATGCCTGAGCGATCAATGTTGTCCTTAACTTGATTCGATCTGGGATACGGGGCGTGGCCAAGCAACCACTTGTAATGCTTGTCATTATCATGCACATTTGGAATAAGTTCTTCCCAACGCTGAGTCACATGCATTCGAGAGAGCTAGATCCCTGGATGCTATTTCTAGACAATTTAGCTTCAAAGGATCTTCGCGTGGAGTTTCGAAGTCTTGATCCCATAGGGATTGCTTCTTAAGGACTCCTTCATTGTTAAGGAGATCTACCAATTTGTTGGCCTGCCTTAAAACGTGGTGGACAACAAGCACTTCAAGTCTGGGAAGACGCTCTGTAAGTCGGTTAATTCGACTTTCTAGCCGCAAAATTTTAGAGAGGAGTCAAATAAGAGTTCCATTTTGAATACGAAATACCATGTTTATAATGATTTGGGAGTCACCTTCAACCATCGATTTGGAGAATCCTACAGTTGCGGCGATTTTTAGACCATGAATAAGGATGCTTATCTTTGCATTGTTGCTGTCCCTGCCTATGTACTCAATTTATATGCGAAGGATTTCCCTCACATCATTTTGGAAGACACACCCCCAAGACTTGTTGGTCCTGGATTACCTTTGGTTGTACCATCAAAATTGAGCTTAGTGAACCCCGAAGGAGGCAGACTCCATTTAGAAGGGCTAGAAGATAGGGGACAAGGTCTCGGGGTTACACTCAACGACGGGGAGGCAAGTTCCATGCCTGCATTATGACCCTCTCTTGAGGAACGGGTTTGAAATCTTGTTCCGTCCACTGAGTTAATTGCAAGGTCTAATGAATATGCATCTTGACAATCTCCCAAACCACCTGATTGCTTTTGCTTTGGTCACAAAAGATCCTGTTATTCTGTTCCTTCCATAATTCCCAGACGAAAAGGCCTGGGAAGAGTAGCAACATTCTTGAAGGGATCAACAGTCCATCTTGAAATGGTTTTGGGCCTAATGGCCCCTTTCATGGTTAAATCTTATGAAGATCATTGCATCCTTATCCCATAACACTAAGGCAAAGGGGCAAGAGTCCAACAAGTGGCTTAATGTTTTTCGGTCATTTTGGCAGAAGGGACAAAGAGAGGGGCCAATGAAGCCTCCCTTAGTCAAGTTTTCCTAAGTCGGAATACGTCCTTTCAGCAAGAGCCACAGAAAGAGCTCTAATTTAAAGTATTATTTACCTATGTATAGGTGCAATAATTATTTACATAAACATTGGTGTAGTTATAGCTATACACCTTATTTTATCTAATAATTAATAATAATAGTTTATAAATGTGAAATACTTATAAATAATATATTACTCATAACTTATAAGCTTATTACTTCAACATATTAATTATTTTATATTACTTTTTTTAATCCAAGAATAAATCTTATCTTCTCTCAAGAAGAAAGGAACATACATTCTTCAGGTGCCTTGGCACAAGCTGAATAAACTGCCATTAGTGTCATTGACCCAGATATTACATGAGCTAAATGTTGACAAAATTATAGCTTTCAAAAGAGTCCGTAGAGCCCATTTGAGACCTGCTCACCATCCCAAAATTCTCGAATCTGCATATAACCAAGATCTAACAACAATCTGTCCTTCGAGACATCACTCGCTACATTATTCAATTCCTGGTAGAGCCCATTTGAGACCTGCTCACCATCCCAAAATTCTCGAATCTGCATATAACCAAGATCTAACAACAATCTGTCCTTCGAGACATCACCCGCTACATTATTCAATTCCTGGTAGATGTGTGAATTACTTATAGTTTGGAACAAACTGTTGATCTCTTTTAGCTGCTTCGCCAACTGCTGTAGCTCAGTGCCATGAGTTTGCACCTCCCCTTTCATCCAATTTATCACTAACGCAGACTCACCAAACACCTGCAAGTGACGATCTACTAGTTCAAAATCAAACTTTAATAGATGGAACTATTGTTGTTAGGGAAAGTGTTCCTATGGTTGGGATGAGGTCACCAACGGACTACGGTTACAGACAGACATATAAAGCTCTGCAAATACAATAAATTAGCAAAAGTTTTAAGGGTTGAGAGGGTGTGTACCTTACAAATAGAAGGTTGATCCAAGCCTCTCTTCAAGTCCTCCTCTTCCTCTCCAATCAAGGAACCTGCAAAACTAATTCAAGACCTTCCTCAAACCAATTGACTACATATAAAATATTGATATTCAAAAGAACATAAAATGCTGTTCTCATAAACATCAATAAATAATCAAAACTGAGATATATCCATACATAGTGATTTGGAAAGGGAAGATTGTCAAATCTTTATTAATTGAATGAAACAAAGTACAAAAATAATACCTTGTCATCAATCAAGGCACGTCAAGAAACCTTCAATCTGGATCACTTGCTTTCTCACCTCCAAGAATTCCAACCTCCAAGCAATGCATTAAGGGTAGATAGCAACTATGGCACAAGTGAAGGGGATGAGTCAAAATTTTGCCAGCATAACCTTTTAATGGGCTAAGTCTTCTTTCATGGTCCTTTCTCCCTCTCTTATATAGCAAATGAAGAAGAAAGGGACGAGGAGGAAGTAGTACTAGTTACAAGCGAGGAGATGGTACCAAAACCACCCAAACCACCTTTTTTTCGAGATTTTATATATATTTTTGTACATTTTTTAGGTGCACGCTAGTGGAACAAAGGCAACTAACATGTTGCAGGCAAGTCGAGCACTAGCAACACGCGTGTGCAAGGGAAAAAAACGCTATTGGATCAAGTGCAAGGGGCGTTTTTGGGAAAAAATGCCATTTTTAGGGTTTTTTCAAGGGTTTTTAGGAGGTATTTTGGTCTCCAAATGTGTTTATAAGATTCCTACATATTCAATGTACCATGAATGAGGTAAGGCCATCCTACTGAGGTCCCAAATATGGCTCTTTCATCCATAAAATGTCCTTTGGGTGAGCGACGATAACCTCATGAAGTGTCGTCATGCGACCAAAACATGTAAGTGTTGTCACGGACGAAGAAGTGCCTATTTTGGCTAATAACAGATGCCCCCTAACGTATGAGGTCAGAGGGGAAGACGATGGCTGAAATACATTATAAACAATAAACAGTTGGATCATGGAGTCGAAGAAGCTGGAAAAACCAAGATCGCAGGCTCAGATGAAGTACTTGAAAGAGAGGAAAATGTTGGACAATTTGATTTTTGGGACATACATGTCCATGTACAAAGGATTGCTAGAAAGATATGAGGCATATCCAACATATGTATATCTGAAGTAACTATCATGGTCGCGCAAAATACAAATTGGCACCATGTGAAATAGAGATGAGTCATGGCCACAAATGAACATAGTGGATCCATGCTTAATAATTGATCATAGCCACAAGAACACAAGATGGATCTATGTCTTAGTAGGGGTCATAAGAAGTGTGACATGGTCTTGCACAACTCGGGCAATAACAAAAGATGATGATGGCACTGTTGGCCCAATTTTTTCAATCCAAACTGCCCAAAGGTACGAATCCTAACCGTGCGAATAGAGGAGCTGAAGTCGAACATGGGGGATACCGTTTGATTACCAATCATTGATGTAAACCGTTAACAAACGCGAGGGAACCCACCAATAATGAAAATGGGGCCCCAATGTACCTAGTACATTGTAACATGTGTGAATAGATGGTCTTGAAGTCGATCCCCTGAAGAATCCATTGAGGTATTCTCACTACCCAGTAGCGAGGTAAACTACGATTGATGACTTCCATCCCCAAGGTATTGTCAAAAACTCTAAATCTTATTTCCACAGCAAGATGAGTTGAAGTCGATGGGAAGAGGTCCTTTGGAAGGGAGGCATTAAGGCATCCTTTATCATCCAACACGAGGAAAATCAAGGACTGGTTTGATTTAGTGCCAGGATAATATTTTGCAAAACGGACTGTCGAAGGCATGATGTAATGGACTAATACCCGGAAGTGGTTGACACATGTGGTCAATTTGTCAAGGCAATTGCATAATGGCCGACACAGGTTTTATACTTGAACAATGAGCACGACATAAAAGTGACTCAGGCAGCTTTAGACACGAATGGACCAACGATACAAATATGCAATGTAGAAGACATTGATAGATTTTGCATATGATTGGAAGAGTAACCAATATGGGGAGTAATATCTATGAGATCAGGCTTAATCCTAAGGCCAAAAATTAGAACACATCTGTTGAGAGACTCAAACTGGTGCTTTGTTCAAGGATGACATGAATTGTTGCCATTATAGAAAAAGACATTTGATACCCTTCTCTTCCCTTTTCTCTTTTTAAGGAACCTTTTTCATTTTTAACAAGCTTGAAAAAGAAATAAAGCATGCTTGATAAGGCACTATCTTGTGGATTTTATGAGCCCGAATCAGTGAATGCTCGTTGATGTTTTCACATTTTGAGAGTTTGAAAACGCCAAAGAAGACTCTAGGTGGATGCTTTTCTGTAAAGTTAGTCTCCAAAGTCTGAAAAAGTATAAAACAATCCAAAGGAGAACTCTCATAGCTTAGGAGAACGAAGGTATTCCTTTTTCGTAGTTAGTCTGCCAGGCCCGAAAAATGGTTAAAGTTTTAAACTATCACCAGATAGACGCTACTTCAAACAAGCACGAAGCTTTGGTTTAATGAGTGTGAAGGAAAGCAAGGTCACTCGTGTTGTTCCATTGATTTGCGAGTATGGGGCAACAAACAATAAACTCAACGCCATTTTTCTAAAGTTTAGCAAGCATGGCAATAACATGAGAAGTGCTCAGAATCTTTTTCTTGTTTTAAACCAGAGCATGAAAAAGAGAAAGTAAGCTCAACAAAGTTAATTTTTCGTAAATTTAATCCCCCATGCCTGAAAAAGAGATAAACCTATACCGGGGAGAACTCTTCTGGCCATAGTGAACTAGAGTATTCTTTTTTCGTAAGTAGTCCACATGGTCCGAAAAAGGGTTAAACTTATACCTACGTGGATGTTCCTTCACGTCCTTTAATGAGTTGGAAGTAAACAAGCTGACTCGACAATTTTGTCAATTTTAAGGAGTCTAACAAGATCTTAAAGACAACTCCATATAGCTTTCTCGTAAAGGTTTAACGAGCCTGGAAAAGTCAACTCGTTGCCTCCTCCTGTTTTTTAACGAGTTCGAAGGAGAGCTGGAAGAATGCTCATAATGCAAGGAAACAAGTGTCAGGGACATGCAGAACTAGTTCCAAGCGCAAGCAACAAACCTATGTATAGTGCGAGGAACATGAGCAAGATAAGGATGCTCGGTGGTGTCTCCTCCATGTAAAAGGTGTCAAGTTGCAACAATAAAATTATACAGGGTTGAGTGACAATGACAGCAAAGATGAGGGCTTATACAACGAGCTAAAAGCGTGAAATCCGACATCATGCTCATGAGCGCAAGCTGAGTAGATGCAAATGCAGTTACAACTTAAACATAAAAATGAGACTAGTAAGCAGCCGTGAATCCAACTAAGAATCCTGTCTCCAAGAAACAGTAGTACCAAGATCATATTCAGAAGAAAAGATTCGATACAGGTCACTTTGGTAGAAACATTTGTAACTTCACTACCTTCAACAAGAGCTATAGATAAGGAAAAGCTAACCGATGAAGACTCTGTAGTGCCAAGGCCTAGGGACAATCAACAAGATCAACCTCAAGAGGAAAGCTAAAGTTGACAGAGGTGATGTAGTCTGCACGAACAAACTCAACATTGTGGGAGTAAAATTGTCTACAAGCAGAAACAAACTCATCAAGATCATTGACTTGCTGCTCGATGGGAGAATCCAAAGACTCAAAAGTACCAACGTTTGAGGATCGATCATCAGTACAATCAGACTCAAAAGGCAAGTTTGGGCTAGATCTAACTGCAACTGGGTCAACAATCAAAGGATTGTCCAACTGTACCATAGACTCTAAGAGAAATTCATTTGAAGGAAGAATATCATCCCAAATAGAATGCATGTCCAAACATTCTGTTGGCTCAATAGGGTGGAGTGGTAGATTTTTAACATTAAGCTAGCATTATTAGGATCTTTGAACTGAGAGAATAACAAGCACGACAATCAAACACAAGAGACAATGAACACAGTGTTTTTCCTCGAGGAAACCATAAATGGAGAAAACCCCGCAACTTCCTCAGAGATAGAATCAACACCAAATAGAAAAGCCCAAAACAGTAAGATGATCTCCTGACAGCAGTAACCTCTTTCTTCCTAGCCCCAGTGTCTTCTTCTTCCTCAGCTATGCGCTATAACTGAGTGTGAGTGAGTGTGTGATAAATAGAGAGGTCACCTCTCTATTTATACTGATTCCCGACATGACTAAAACCCTATTAGGGTCGACTTCACTAGGTGAGTCTAATAACCCTAGTGCCCCGGAACTGTGGGGACTTTCACCCTTAGACAATAGGAGGGTTACCCACAATGACTTGACATGACTTGTTTACATTATAGATTCTCCCGATCGAAACATCGGGGCATGACATCATGACTTAATTACATTACAGACACATCCCGGAATAAACATCGGGGTATAAGACATAAGATACATAGGTGAATACATTCCGAAGTTACAAATACATCAACACTCCCTCTTAACTAGGAAGGTATTCTTTCGACACAATTTTCAGCACTGGTCTTCTTCTCTATATCGACTGGGTCATCTCGTTATCTTCATCTTCAAGTCTTCTTAGTCTTCAAGTCTTCTTCGTCTTTCAAGTCATCTTCTAAGTCATCTTCTTCTTCAAGTCTTATTCATCATGGAATCACGACCTATTGGATCATCATTGCTGGATCATCATCACATCTGGATCATCACTTGATCTGGATCGTCATCAAGTCTGGATCATCATCACATCTGGATCATCACTTGATCTGGATCATCATCAAGTCTGGATCATCATCACATGCTATTTCAGAATGGTGCTATCTCGATTCTTCTCATCACAGGAAGTTCTAAAGAGTCAGCCCCGTAGGCCTACCCTTCATGTAGGTCTTCATCAGTGCTTATATTTGACACTTAAGTCAGAATGGCCCGCCCAACGCTTACATTTGACCTCATCTTGTCAGAAAGGCACGCCCAACACTCACATCTGACCTCATCTTGTCAGAAAGGCCCAACACTCACATCTGACCATGTGTAAACACATCACGCCAGAATGGCTCAGCACTTATATCCGATCATGTGCAGGCACATCGCATTGGAATTGCTCTGCACTTACATCCGACCCCATCTTGTCAGAAAGGCATAGCACTCACATTTGACTATGTGTAAACACATCGCGCCAGAATGGCTTAGCACTTATATCCGAACTCTTCCTATCAGAAAGGCTCTGCACTTACATTCGACCTCATCCTGTTAGAAAGGCTCTGCACTTACATTCAACCATGTGTAAACACATCGCATTGAAAGGGCTCTCAGTCCCAGACTGAGGATTCCTGGTAGCTGACCAGGTGCCTCCATTCTCCCGAAGAATGGCAGTTGCCCTTACATCTGACCTACTCCTCAGAATGGCCAGCACTCACATCTGACATGGGAGGAACCTAATGCTTTAACCATGACAGAATGGCTCAGCCCTTACATCTGATCAAGTGGGAACACATCCCTCTATCACTTCAGAATGGATCTCAGTCCTAGACTGAGTTTTCCTGGTAACTGACCAGGCACCTCCATTCCAAGAATGGCATTAGCCCTTATATCTGATCATGTAGGAACCAATCCTACAGTCATATCAGAATGGCTCAGCACTCATATCTGACATGGAAGGAACCTAAATCCTCTCACCATGACAGAATGGCTCAGCCCTTGCATCTGACCATGGAAGGAACTTAATCCTCTCTTATGTTAGAATGGCTCACGAACTCATTACTTCCCTTTGGAGGGAACCTCGATCTGGAGAACACCAAGCTTCTCCCTGAAGTACTCAAACTTCACCCTAGCCAATGGCTTCGTCAACACATCAGCTATCTGATCGTCCGTCGCAACATACTGGAGCTTCACTGCTCCCCTTTGCACCATATCCCTGATATAGTGATACTTGATCTCGATATGCTTCGACTTGTCATGGAATACCGGGTTCTCCGACAACTTCACACAACTTTGGTTGTCGCAATATATACAAGTAGCATCCCAATTGGAGATCAAATAAATCAGATAGTAGCTTCCTTAGCCATACTACCTCACAACTAGCTGAACAAGCTGTGACATACTCTGCTTTAGTTGTACTCAGTGCCACACAGGATTGCTTCCTGCTAAACCAAGAGATCACACCTGATCCCATACTAAAGCAACACCCTGAAGTGCTCTTCCTATCGATGGCATTGCCTGCCCAATCTGAATCAACATAATCCTCTAGGTTAATCTTATGATTCGACTCATACTTGAGCCCATAATCAACTGTACCCCTCAGGTACCTCAGAATATGCTTTGCAGCAATCAAGTGAACATTTCTTGGATCTGTCAAGAACTGGCTCAAGGTGTTCACAGCAAAGCAAATGTCTGGTCTCGTGTTCATCAGGTACATCAAGGACCCAATCATCTGACGATACATTGTAGCATCAACCGACTTTGATGAAGCATCGCTCAATAGCTTCAGGTTCGATGCCATACGTGTGGCCATAGCCTTGCAGTCCATCATCCCAAACCTCTTCAAGATCTCTACTGCATGTTAGAATTTCATCATTAAGATAGCATTATATTTGGATCTTTACTGAGAGAATAACAAGCACAACAATCAAACACAAGAGACAATGAACACAGTGTTTATCCTCGGGGAAACCATAAATGGTGAAAACCCCGCAAATTCCTTAGAGATAGAATCAACACCAAAATAGAAAAGCCCCAAAACAGTAAGTGATCTCCCGACAGCAGTAACCTTCTTCTTGTCTAGCCCCAGTGTCTTCTCCTTCCTCAACTATGCGCTACACTTGAGTGTGTATA
The DNA here is from genome assembly GCA_001517045.1 of Pseudotsuga menziesii. Classification (NCBI taxonomy): domain Eukaryota; kingdom Viridiplantae; phylum Streptophyta; class Pinopsida; order Pinales; family Pinaceae; genus Pseudotsuga; species Pseudotsuga menziesii. Next base: position 216,815 of record LPNX011215605.1, on the reverse strand, counting down.
AGCTGTGTGATAAATAGAGACTCCAGTTCTCTATTTATACTCATCCCGACATGACTAAAACCCTCACAGGGTCGACCTCTGCTAGGAGAGTCTAATAACCCTAGTGCCTCGGAACTGCGGGGACTTTAACCCTTAGACAATAGGAGGGTTACCCACAATGACTTGACATGACTTGTTTACATGATAGACCTTCCCGATAGGAACATCGGGGCATGACATAACTCAAGTACATCCCAGAATAAACATCGGGTTACAATATATAAGAAATACAAGTGAAATACATTCCGAAGTTACATATACATCAACACTCCCTCTTAACTAAGAATGTATTCTTTCGACACAATTTTCAGCACAAGTCTTCTTCTCTGTATCTTCTGGATTATCATCGAGTCCTCGTCATCTTCAAGTCTTCTTCATCTTCAAGTCATCTTCATCTTCATCATCGGATCTGGATCATCACTCGGTCTGGATCATCATTGGATCTGGATCATCACTGGATCTGGATCATCACTGGATCTGGGTCATTTCTGCTGGATCATCATCACTGGATCTGGATCATCATCACTCGATCTGGATCATCACTGGGCATCATCACAGGTGCTATCTCTTGATTCTTCTCGTCATAGGAACCTCTACAGAGCCAGTCCTTTTTCATACTGGATGTATCATCTCAGAGCTGGTCCTTTTTCATGCCAGATGAGGCATCACAGAGCTAGTCCTTTTTCATACCAGATGTGGCAGCTACTCAGAGCTAGTCCTTTTTCATACTAGATGATGCATCACAGAGCTGGTGCTTTTTCATACCAGATGAGGCATCACAGAGCTGGTCCTTTTTCATACCAGATGTGGCAGCTACTTAGAGCTAGTCCTTTTTCATACTAGATGAGTCTTCGCAGAGCTAGTCATTTTTCATACCAGATGAGGCATCACTGAGTTGGTCCTTTTTCATACCAGACGTGGCAGCTACTCAGAGCTAGTCCTTTTTCATACTAGATGAGTCTTCACAGAGTTGGTCCTTTTTCATACCAGATGAGGCATCATAGAGCTGGTCCTTTTTCATACCAGATGTGGCAGCTACTCAGAGCTAGTCTTTTTTCATACTAGATGAGTCTTCACAGAGCCAACCCTTTTTCATGCTGGATGTGCCATCTACACAGAGCTAGTCCTTTTTCATACTAGATGTGTCTTCATAGAGCCAGCCCTTTTTCATGCTGGATGTGGCATCCACATATACCTGACAATGGAAGGAACCAATCCTCTCACCATGTCACAGCTCTTACATCCGACCATGGAAGGAACCAATCCTCTCACCATGTCAGAATGGCACAACACTTACACCAGATCATGGAAGGAACCAATCCTCTCACCATGTCAGAAGGGCTCAGCACGGGCACATCACTTCCTCTTGGGAGGAACCTCGATCTGGAGAACACCAAGCTTCTCCTCGAAGTACTCAAACTTCACCCTAGCCAATGGCTTAGTCAACACATCAGCTATCTGTTCATCCATCGCAACACACTGGATCTGTTCATCCGTCGCAACATACTGGAGCTTCACTGCTCCTCTCTGCAACATATCCCTGATGTAGTGATACTTGATCTCGATATGTTTCGACTTGTCATGGAATACTGGATTCTCTGACAACTTTACAGAACTCTGGTTGTCACAGTATATACAAGTAGCATCTAACTGGACATCAAATAAATAAGAGAGTAGCTTCCTCAGCCATACTGCCTCACAATGAGCTGAACAGGCTGCAACATACTCTGCTTCAGCTGTACTTAGTGCCACACAGGATTGCTTCCTGCTAAACCATGAGATCACACCTGATTCCATAATGAAGCAACACCCTGAAGTACTCTTCCTATCGATGGCACTGCTTGCCCAATCTGAATCAACATAACCCTCCAGGTTAATCCTTTGATCAGCCTTATACTTGAGCCCATAATCAACTCTACCCTTCAGGTACCTCAGAATATGCTTTGCAGCAGTCAAGTGAACATGTCTCGGATCTGTCAAGTATTGGCTCAAGGTGTTCACAGCAAAGCTAATATCTAGTCTCGTGTTCGTCAGGTACATCAAGGACCTAATCATCAGACGATACATTGTGGCATCAACTGTTTCTGATGAAGCATCACTCAATAGCTTCAGGTTTGATGCCATAGGTGTGGTTAATGCCTTGCAGTCCATCATCTCAAATCTCTTCAGGATCTCTACTGCATACTTTCCTTGTCCAAGGAAGATTCCATCTGTAGTCTGCCACACCTCCATACCTAGGAAATAATGCATCATTCCCAAGTCCTTCATCTCGAACTTAGCAGCAAGCTTTCTCTTCGTATCAGCAATCAACCCATCCATACATGTCTCACAAACAGATAATCTACATATAGTAGAAGTATCATCGGGTTGCCATCCACCACCTTTTAGTAAAGGTTGGAATTTGTTTTACTCTTGGTAAAGCCCAAATTGGATAGAAAGTTGTCAATTTTGCCGTACCATGTCTTGGGTGCCTGTTTCAAACCGTACAAGGCTTTCTTCAATCTCAAAACCGAGTGGCTGCTCCACATACACTTCCTCTTCTACTACACCATTGAAGAAAGCAGTCTTGACATCCATTTGGTGTATCTTCCATTTCATCACTGCAGCCAGAGCAAGTACCGATCTGATGGAAGTGTATCTGGCTACAGGTGCAAAGGTTTTTTCATAGTCTATTCCTTCTTTCTGAGAAAAACCCCGAGCCACAAATCTTGCCTTATACTTTTCAATGCTACCGTCTGCAGCATGCTTGATCTTGTAGATCCATTTGGAAGTTACAATTGACTTCGCTTCTGGTTTTGGGAAAACATCCCAAACATCATTCTTCATGATCGATTGATCGCATCCTTCCATTTTTTTCGTTCTGCCGCTTCTTCATATTTGGAAGGTTCTTTATCAATGAAGTCACATAGTAAAGCTACATAACTGGAACAGGATCTGGTCCTCTTTCTTTCTCTGAGATTCTCTTCTGGAACCCCATATCTTTCCGCACCTTGGATAATCTCTCGTATCCAAGCAGGTTTCCTCTTGTGGGGATTCTTCTCCTGTGGTGGATCTACAGGTCTTTGTGGTTCTTCAAATTCTCGATTTTCTTCTTGAGTTTCTTTGTTCATGATTGTATCATGAATTCTGGGAGGTTCTGCTTCTTCAGCAGGTTTCTTTCTGGATTTGATGTTAGGCTGAATCTTCGTCAAATGTTACATCCCTGCTGATGTCAATCTTTTTGAACCTTGGGAAGTATATTCTGTAAGCCTTCGAGCTTTCAGAGTATCCCACAAATATACCCTTCTTTCTTGAAGGATCTAATTTCGTTTTCTTCTCTTTTGGAATGTGTATGTACACAGGACAGTCGAATATTCTGAGATGGCTGAGTTCTGGTTTCTTGCCGGAGAAGACTTCTTGAGGAGTTTTGTTCTCGAGTACTCTATGTGGAGTATGGTTCTGTACATGCACTGCTGTTCTGGCTGCTTCTGCCCAAAGATGCATAGGAAGATCTTGATCATGAAGCATAGCTCTTGCAGCTTCCATGATGGTTCTATTCTTCCTTTTTGCAATCCCATTTTGTTGTGGATTGTAAGGAGTTGACAACTCCCTCTTAATCCTTGAGTCCTTACATAGCTCCTTGAACTCATTTGAAGTGAATTCTCTGCCATTGTCTGATTGAAAAGTCTTGATCTTCTTTTCAGTATGGTTCTCGATCAAGGCTTTGAATTCCTTGAACTTGCTAAACACCTCATCTTTATTCATCATGAAGTAAATCCATGTCTTCCTGGAAAAGTCATCAATAAAAGAAACATAGTACACATACCCGCTTAGTGAGCTTGATGACATTGGTCTGCATACATCGGAGTGGATGATTTCCAAGACTCCTTTTGCTTTGCTCTCGCTACTTGGAAATGTCTTCTTTGTGTTCTTTCCTTTCGCACATCCTTTGCAGACCCCTTCATGTTTTGCTTGAATTTCTGGAAGACCTTCAACAACTTTGCTTGCAAGTGGTAGTGCTCTGTAATGTACATGTGCAAGCCTTCTATGCCAAAGTTCATTTGATTCTACTGTGTCATGAACCAAAGCTTGATCTGGTTGGCCCTTCAACTTGTATAGATCTCCTTCTTGTTCTCCAATCACTATTGCATCGTCAAAAGACTTTCCCTTTGGCCACATAAGAACTTGGCCATCTACAAAAGCAACCCTCATTCCTTTTGCATCCAATGCAGATATGGAGAGGAGGTTCTTCTTTAGTCTTGGAACAAATAATACATTCTTCATCTTCAAAGACTTTCCAGAGTCTAGTTTATAGAAGGATTCACCACTACCTTTTATTGGATACTGGTAGTCATCCCCAAGTTTCACCTTGTGAGGCGACTCATGTTCAGATAGCTTCACAAATGATTATTTGAATCCTGTCATGTGCTTGGAAGCATCACTGTCTATAAGCCAATCATTGCTTCCATGTGAAACAGTTCCCGTGAGAGTGGAGATCAGTACATATTCATCCTCACTTGAAGAGTCATCACTCTCTTGTCTTATTCTCTTTGTGGAAGGTTCATCATCCTCTGCAGCATGGGCATGATGTCTTCTCTTGTTTCCCTTCTTCTTTAGATTTCTTTTGTTAGCGCAGAATCTGGATATGTGACCTTTCTTATCACATGTGTAACATCTAATAGTATTCAGATCTTTTCTAGTGTGTGAGATCTTACCTTTGGAGTGATAATTGCTCCTCTTGTTTTTCTTGGAGTGAACTGTGAGAGCTTGATCTTCACTACCCATCTTCTCTTCTCGAGCTGCTATCCGAGCTTCTTCTTGAGAGCATTCTTCCTATAGTCTACTAAACTTGACTAACTTCTTTCTGGCACATATTCCTTGAATGAAAGAGTCCCATGATCTAGGGAGACCATTCAAGGTGGTCATCACAATCTCTGCATTTTCCACTTCTTCATCTACTGCTTCCAGTTGTTCCTTAATCTGAGAAACCCTTGTAAAGTAAGACTGAATAGTCTCAGCATTCTGGATCTTCACATTCTTCAATTGGTTTCTCAAAGTCATCTTCCTGTTTATGTTCTTCCCTTCAAACAATTTGGTTAGGGCATCAAACATAGCTTTAGGTGTCTTGAGGGAGGATATCTGTGGTATGAGATGATCCTTGATAGAATCAACAATGATTCTCTTTGCCATAACCAACTTCTTCTTATGCAAGGCCTTAGCCTCATCTCCCTCTGGAACTGGAACCTCCTCATTGATATAGGAGTCCAACTCATTCTCTTCTAGGACCATGGAGATCCTATACTTCCAAGCGCGAAAGTTATCAGCTCCCTCAAGCTTTTCATCAAGCTTGGTATGATGAGACATCTTAAACTGAGAACCTCAAATGGAAATACAAAAGATTTAGATCTTACCAGGTCAAGATGTCGGATCTAGATTTGGAGCTGAAATCCTGCAGTGCTGGTTCAGTAGCAAATTAGGGTTTTGCTTTTTCGGAGATTTGTCCACCCAAATGCCTTGAAATTTATCCCTAACTTTGATTTTGGGGAGGAGATCAATCTAGGCTTGGGCTCACTGAAAAACTCCTCTTTTGTGAGAAGCCCTAATTTCTGGCAGTAGTGTCGGGTCCAAAACTGAAAAACCTCAATTGGATTCTGCTTCGACAGAAAGATGCGCCCTAAGGAGGAGAGTTATTCCACCTTACGTTTGCTGAAAATCCCGGAGAAGACTTCTTCAGGAGTCTTGTTCTCGAGTACTCTATGTGGAGTACGGTTCTGTACATACACCGCTGTTCTGGCAGCTTTTGCCCAAAGATGCATAGGAATATCTTGATCATGAAGCATAGCTCTTGCGGCTTCCATGATAGTTCTGTTCTTCCGTTCTGCAATCCCATTATGTTGTGGATTATAAGGAGTGGACAACTCCCACTTAATCCCTGAGTCTTTGCATAACTCTTTGAATTCATTTGACGTGAATTCTCCACCATTATCTGATCGAAAGGTCTTAATCTTCTTTTCAGTGTGATTCTGAATCAAGGCTTTGAATTCCTTGAATTTGCTGAATACTTCATCTTTGTTCTTCATGAAGTAGATCCATGTCTTCTTAGAAAAGTCATCAATGAAAGAAACATAGTATACATAGCCGCTTAGTGAACTTGATGACATTGGACCGCATACATCGGAGTGGATGATTTCCAAGATTCCTTTTGCTTTGCTCTCGCTACTTGGAAATGTCTTCTTTGTGTTCTTTCTTTTTGCACATCCTTTGCAGACCGCATCATGTTTTGTTTGTATTTCTGGAAGACCTTCAACAACTTTGCTTGCTAGAGGTAGTGCTTTGTAATGCACATGTGCAAGCCTTCTATGCCAAAGTTCATTTAGCTTTACTGTGTCATGGACCAAGGCTTGTTCTGGATGGCCCTTCAATTTGTGCAAACCTCCTTCTTGTCCCCCAATCATTATTGCATCATCAATAGTCTTTCCTTTTGGCCACATGATGACTTGACCATCTATGAATGTAACCCTCATTCCTTTTGCATCTAATGCAGATATGGAGAGAAGGTTCTTCTCGAGTCCTGGTACAAACAATGCTTCCTTCATTGTCATAGACTTTCTAGAGTCTAGCTTAGAGGAGGATTCCCCACTACCTTTTATTGGATACAGGTAGTCATCTCCTAGTTTCATCTTGTGAGGTGATTCACGTTCTGAAAGTTTGGCAAAGGATTCTTTGAATCCAGTCATGTGCTTGGAAGCACCACTGTCTATAAGCCAATCATTGCTTCCATGAGTAATGTTTCCGTGAGAGCGGAAATCAAAACATATTCTTCCTCGCTTGAAGAATCTTCACTTTCATATCTGGTTCTCTTTGATGAAGGTTCATCATCCTCTGCAGCATGAGCATGATGTCTTCTCTTGTTTCCCTTCTTCTTGTGAGAGCTACTTTTGTTCTTAGGACAATCTCTAGAAAAGTGTCCTCTCTCATCACATGTATAGCAAATAAACATAGACTTATCTCTAGGCTTTCTGAAGTTATTCCTTTGATTAGAATACTTACTTCTGTGATGGCTGGATTTGGGTTACTTGGATTGTATTGTGAGAGCTTGATCTTCACTTCCCATCTTCTCTTCTCGAGCTGCTATCCGAGCTTCTTCTTGAGAACATTCTCCCCACAGTCTACTGAACTTGACTAACTTCTTCCTGGCACAGATCCCTTGAATGTAGGAGTCCCATGTCCTAGGGAGACCATTCAAGGTGGTCATCACAATCTCTACATTTTCCACTTCTTCATCTACTGCTTCCAATTGTTCCTTGATCTGAGAAATCCTTGTAAAGTAAGATTGGATGGTTTCTGCATTCTGGATCTTCACATTCTTCAATTGGTTCCTCAAGGTCATCTTTCGGTTTATGTTCTTTCCTTCAAATAATTTGGTTAGGGCATCAAAAATAGCTTTAGGTGTCTTGAGGGAGGACACTTGTGGTATAAGGTGATCCTTGATAGAATCAGCAATGATCCTCTTTGCCATAACCAACTTCTTCTTATGTAAGGCCTTAGCCTCATCTCCCTTTGGAACTGGGACCTCCTCATTGATGTAGGAGTCCGACTCATTCTCTTCAAGAACCAGGGAGATCCTATACTTCCAGGCTCGGAAGTTATCAGCTCCCTCAAGCTTTTCATCAAGCTTGGTATGATGAGACATCTTAACTGAGAACCTCAAATAGAAAAAGATTTAGATCTTACCAAGTCAAGATGTCGGATCTGGATTTGGAGCTAAAATCTTGCAGTCCTGGTTTAGGAGCATATCAGGGTTTTGCTTTTCCGAAGTTCTGTCCAACCAAATGCTTTGAAATTGATCACTAACTTCGATTTTGGGGAGGAGATCAATCCAGGCCTGGGCTCACTGAAAAATTCCTCTTCTGTGAAAAGCCCTAATTTCCGGCAATAGTGTCAGGTCCAAAACTGAAAAACCTCAAAATTGGATACTGCTTCGACATAAAGATGCGCCCTAAGGAGGAGAGTTAATCCAACCTTCTTTTGCTGAAAATCTGTGGAGGAAGATCCACAAAGTAGGAAGCCCTAGTTCCTGCAGCTGCACAGTGTCTTCTTCTCAGGTTAGCTCTGATACCATGTTAGATTTTTAACATTAAGTTAGCATTATTAGGTTCTTTTAACTGAGAGAATAACAAGCACAGCAATCAAACACAAGAGACAATGAACACAGTGTTTTTCCTCGGGGAAACCATAAATGGAGAAAACCTTGCAACTTCCTCAGAGATAGAATCAACACCAAATAGAAAAGCCCAAAACAGTAAGATGATCTCCCGACAGTAGTAACCTCTTTCTTCCTAGCCCCAGTGTCTTCTTCTTCCTCAGCTATGCGCTACAACTGAGTGTGAGTGAGTGTGTGATAAATAGAGAGGTCACCTCTCTATTTATACTGATTCTCGACATGACCAAAACCCTACTAGGGCCAACTTCACTAGGTGAGTCTAATAACCCTAGTGCCCCGGAACTGCAGGGACTTTAACCCTTAGGCAATAGGAGGGTTACCCACAATGACGTGACATGAGTTGTTTACATTATAGATTCTCCCGATCAGAACATTGGGGCATGACATCATGACTCAATTACATTACAGACACATCCCAGAATAAACATCGGGGTACAAGACATAAGATACATAGGTGAATACATTCTGAAGTTACGAATACATCAACATGGAGAGCGGGCTCCAATGTCCCCATTGAATTAATCACCTGTTCAACTACCTGGACCAAATGCCAAGAAGGTAAGCATGAATGTAGAGGCTTCTTCTTAGTAGGGAATTGGAGACGAGGGATATGAGGCTGCATCATTCATCTGTGGTGGGGTAGTGTCTACCGAAACACTAGGAATTGACAAAGGATATAGTTGGTCTAAACTCAAGTAATGAGAGGGATCAACAAATGCCTATTGATCAATAGTGACAATGATTTCATTGCGAGGAAAATACATCACACGAAAAAGTGTAGACAACAATATTCATAGCATATATGTAATCACGTCCAAGGAGTCGTCCATAACCATAAAATCGACTTAGACAGTCTTCCCACCTAGAGTAATAGGCGATTGAGAAAAAACTCCCAAAGTTTCACTAGGTCTTCTATCAAAAGGCAATAACTGATTAATAGTCGACGCGAGGTTGGGAGATCTCATACCTCTCCAAGCATGTGTGGATAAGATGCTAACAGAGGCTCCTTCATCTACAATACAACGAGCAACCGTGTAGTGTTTAACTTGGACCTTTAATTGAAAAAGGTGCAACAGAAGGATGGTGCGGCTCAACTAGACTGTCCCAATCAAAGGAAGCAATCTGAGGGCTTGGCGGGGGTTCGTTCGAAGCGAAGTGGGTCCCCCCTTGTATAAAAAGTTTTGAACTAGCAATGAAGAAAACATGACTAGTAGACATTATCATTTTCCAAAGAAAGAGAGGGATCGATCAAAGATTGCATCGATTCAACCGCTTGATGTTGGTCACTGTGCAAAGAGAGAGTGGGATTGACCAAAGATTGCATTGGTTCAACTACTTGATAAACCAAAGGTTGAATAGGTTGTTGACAAATCACAGGTTGTTCAGGGGTAGAAGATCCTTGAGATTCAAATCACACTCTTTGTACTTCTGCAATAACAAGGTACAGGTGTTTAAGGTGATCTTCCTTGCTTACAAGCGAACTTAGGCTTGCATCCTATACGTTTGGGTTTCTCAACAGTGTCAACATGACTTGCATTGGCTGACTGTTTTCCCTTAGCATGACTTGCAGAGCCTTGGTGGATGCCCTAAACATGACTTGGAGAGGTTGGGTGGGTGCCCCCAGCATGACTTCCAGAGGCTAGGTGACTGGTCCCTTGCTTTCGCATCTTCTTCCTATTCTTCCTCCTATTCCTTTTAGATTGTTGGCTACTAGTATCAAAGCTTTCACCACATGAGGTGGAAGGAGGAGGAGAAGATGCTACTGGTGAAGGCGGGACAAGGTTTTGATGCGCTTGATATAAGGGGTTAACTTGAGAAGCATTAGGAGCATTCAGGATGGTCGAAGTGGAAAACAACCAAACTGACAGCCCAAGGGTGTATCCATGAAGATTCAGAGTGGCCATCCAGGGAACACCAACGTTTCCAACAAATGGAAAAGCACAAGAAGCTCGTTGCATAGGGGTCGCTTGGTTGGTGTCCATAGGAATACTAGCCATAGTTGACCCAACAAGGAAGGAATATCTAAGGTCGATTGAAAACAAACAACACAAAGAGCACACCAATAGAAAGAGTCCTAAGTATCCAAACCAGGCAAACAAATAATAGATGCCTTCCAAAGGAAAGTCTAGGATGATGAGGGCCTAGAACAAACCAGTGAAGGATTAAGAGCAATTAACCAGGGTCCAAAATACAACCACTTTGGGCCAAGCGTTTGAATCACCAACCCTACCTTTCCAGAGAGTTGATGGGTTTCCTCCCACGTCTGTCCTAGGTATAGTAGAAATAACCCTCTGCCTTCAACTGTATAACAACCCTAAGGTCAAGATACGAAGGCTACCAAGCTTGCAAAGAGGGTCCGGTGGGACAATTGTTAGTCTAGTTAGTACGCATGTGTAGGGTAGCTAAGCCCGAAACTCAAACAACATCGACACCACATGGGGTCAAAGGGTGGTACTGATTAAATCCCCGAATGCGCACCAACTTTGGTGTATGCTCAATTGAGTGGTGGAGGGCTATCTCCTCTATTGAATCTCGCACAACCTTATTGCTTAACTTTCGTGTAAGAGGAGCGTTTCAGTTCACCTTTTGCAAAGTTGGATTTCCTGAAGATTGGCCACTACGTCTGAGTTTAATTACTTTGGATAGTTTACAGTTGAACCTTAATCCAAAACACTAACCTATACTAGTAGGTGTCGTCCCTATAAAAAGAAATGTTATTAATATATTTTAAGATTAAACGCTCCTTTTAAAGGGTTGTAATTTTTCAAGAGGTAATGGTAGAGAAACTAGTGATATTTTTGACTTATAAACGGAGACAACATGGCAAATGCAAAAAGAGATTCAAAATGCAAAGCTTTTACTTTTCTTTTTCTTTTCAAAACTGACAATGCAGGCCCACAAATGCGAGATTTTCTTTTTCTTTTTAAAAGGCAGGTACACATGCATGTGCAACTATGAGTATGATGCTAGCCTAAGATGCATACAAAAGAAAGAACTTGTTTTTTAATTTTTCTTTTAAGATGAAAAGAAGAAACTAATTGCAAACAAGTAAGACCAATCTGATTTGAAAGCATAGTGATATATATCTCTGTACTAAACCTACAAGATCAGGGCCCTATACTGGCTAAAGGATTGATAACACCCTACTTAGAGAGCAAACTCGAAACAAGAAGTCAAGTTAACCTCTTTGGTATAAAGACCTTGACCAACAAGACTAAGCAAGAAAATGATCAAAAGTAGACCTTTCAAGAGTTCAGATGACTCACAAACAGTCGATGTGTACTGACAGACACTGGTCAAAGTATAATTCAAACCAAAGACATCCCAAGCATGGAGATTAAGTACACGGTTCAACAAATAACCAAAACCCTTCAAAACAACCCTGAAAGTGAAGAAACTCACCTATAGGAGGGACATGCTCGTGAACAACAGTGACAATAGCTAGTGACAAGCAGGTGGAAAGACTTTGCACCTGTGTGTACATGGCAAAAGCGCTACTATATAGTCTAGTACAAGCGTGTGGGTATAGAAAGTTCCAAAAAAGATGAATCCAATTCCCAAAATGACAATGGAAAATGTCTAAAAAGACTCAAGGGTTGTTCCAAACCTGATATTAAAGCTCAGACCTTCAAATATACTGGAAAATTGACCTTGGAGACCCCAAAGTAGATCAACTTCTTCCTAGTGGAGTCGCCATTTCTAGTGTTAGGGAAAGTGTTCCTATGGTTGGGGTGAGGCCACCAACGTACCAGGGTTACATACCAGGGTTACAGACATACATATAAAGCTCTGCAAATACAATAAATAAGCAAAAGTTTAAGGGTTAAGAGGGTGTGTACCTTACAAACAAATGGTTGATCCAAGCCTCTCTTCAAATCCTCCTCTTGCTCTGCATTCAAGGAACCTGCAAAACCACTTCAAGGCCTTTCTTAAACCAATTTGACTACATATAAAAGATTGATATTCAAAAGAACATTAAATATTGATCTCATAAACATCAATAAGTAATAAAAACTTAGATACATCCATACACAGTGATTTGGAAAGGGAAGAATGTCAAATTTTTGTTAATTGAATGAAACAAGTACAAAAAATATACCTTGTCATCAATCAAGGCACAATAAACCTTCAATCTGGATGACTTGCTTCCCTCCTCCAAGAATCCCAACCTCCAAGCAATGCATCAAAGGTAGATGGCAACTAGGGCACAAGTGAGGGGGATGAGTCAAAATTTTGGCAGCATAACTTTGCAAGGGGCTATAAGGCTTCTTTCATGGTCCCCTCTCCCTCTCTTATATAGAAAATGAAGAAGAAAGGGTTGAGGAGGAAGTAGTTACAACCGGGAGATGGTTCCAAAACCACCCAAAACACCCATTTTTTAAGATTTTATATATATTTTTGTGCATTTTTTTAGGTACATGCTAGTGGAACAAAGGCAACTAGCATGTCACAGGCAAGTGGAGCACTAGCAATTGGCGTGTGCAAGGGCAAAAATGCTAGTGGACCAAGTGCAAGGGGCGATTTTCGGAAAATGTTATTTTTAGGATTTTTCAAGGGGTTATAAGAGGTGTTTTGGTCTCCAGAGTCCAAATGTGTTCATAAGATTCCTAAATATTCAATGAACCATGAATGAAGCAAGGCCATGCTACTGAGGACCCAAATGTGGCTCTTCCATCCATAAAATGTCCTTTGGGTGAGCGACAATAACTTCATGAAGTATCGTCATGCGACCAAAACATGTAAGTGTTGTCGCAGAGAGAGAAGTGCCAATTTTGGCTATAACAACTATGCAATAAACTCCCCAAGATTATTCTTCCCTGACCCGAGGCAAGAGTTTCCAGTGAAATAGTAACCTTATGAAAAATGTATCACAAAACCAAGACTGCACCAATGCTTTGGTCCCTATCAGGCCCTGTTAAAATAACCACTTCATTGTTGATTTTTCCTAAGCAGCATCAAGAGCCATTCTCTTGGAGAATAGAGGCCCCTGGTCAGTTACCAGGAAGTGGAACTAGTCCAGCACTGGGGGAACTCGGCCTAGAGCTGAGTGGCCATTCTTTGAATGGAGGCACTTGGACAGTTACCAGGAAGTGGAACCAGTCCAACACTGGGGGAACTCGGCCTAGAGCTGAGTGGCCATTCTTTGAATGGAGGCTCTTGGTCAGTTACCAAGAAGTGGAATCAATCCAGCACTGGGGGAACTCAACCTAGAGCTGAGTGGCCATTCTTTAAATGGAGTCACCTGGTCAGTTACCAGGAAGATGAACCAGTCTAGGATTGGGGGATTCAGCCTAGGGCCGAGGGCCATTCTATTGGAGAATGGAGGCGCTTGGTCAATTACCAAGTATTTGACATTGAGTCAATTGATGCAGCCTAGGGCTGAGGCACCTGGTCAGTTACCAGGACATCACTATAAGCCCTAGACCGGGTTTGGGCATGTGAGGCACTCCTACCCTTGATCTATGGGCTTTGTGATCTTCTCCAAGGATTAGCTACCCTTGTTAAGACTAGGTCACCTAGTACTCGATCTTGGTGGCGCAAGGAGTTAGAGAGAAAAGCATTAGTAATTCTCCCTACTTATGATGATGTACTTTGAGTGGGTTTGAAGGACCACTATGACCACTTGCATTAACTACAGGTCACTTGCAGAAGACTAAGAAGTTAAAATGAAAATACAAAAAAGTCACTAGTACCTTAAAAGTAAAAGTCAAAAGGGTAAAAGAATAAAACCCTATTATTTTATTCTTATCTGTATGCTTCACTTCAAGTGAGTAAAAAGGCTATAAAAGAAATTGACTTGCCATTCATTTCTACACACTTCAACACTGATCTGCTCCCTACTTCGTGACTGCTCCTTGGAAGACTGAAGTTTTTTGCTGGTTGTCTCTTATCTTACCCTAGCAGGGCAGGCAGCTAGGTAGGGCATCATCTCTTCATCTCTCACGAGTTAGGGCTCTTCTCCCGACTCGTCACGGTGAGCAGCAAAACAGAACCAGGGCTACCTACTTCCATTCCGGGCAGTCACTTTCCCTTCACGGGCAGTCTCTCACTTTCCCTTCATGGGCAGTCTCTCCTACTCTCGGGTAGGTCTTCTCTTCATCCTGGGCAGCCACAAAACTTTTGGGCAGCAGCATAGGAAGTTTTGGCAGGGTTAAACCAGATTGGGCAGCCCTGTATTGGTTTAGGGCAGATCTGGTCTGAGCTCGGGGAGTCGCATCTCGGATAGGCTGATTCCGGCCAGGCACAGAAATATTCTGGGCAGGCATAGAATCACCATGGGCAGGCTCAGGAAGATCTGAGCTGATCTCGGGCAGGCAGAACAGACCTTGGGCAGCCTACTCCAGATCATGGGCAGACAAAACAGACCCTCGGGCAGCTGTACGGAAATACCGGCGGCAAGAAAAAGTTCATGGGCAGCAGCAGAAGAAATTCAGGCAGCTGGGCTGCTGAGAAAGATACCTTTGGGCAGCTGAGAGAAAATCTGGGCATAAAACCCTAATCTTTAAATTTTCTCTAAAGTTTGTCTTTGTGACGATCTTGGTCAAATTGTGCTAGGGTGAAATTGATCAAGCCTGCTAGGGCTTGACAACTCATTGAGACATTCATCTCAGAATTCTGAGATTCTTTTACAAACTCAGTCATCTCATTTAAGGGATGAATTACTACTGTTTTGGGTTTTTGTCGTTTAAAGGTTTCCCCGTGAAAACATCTGGTGTTCATGTGTGTTGATGTTTTGTTTACTGCACTTGTCTTATTGTTATCTATCTTACAGTCTATAAAAATAAAAAAGTATGTGCAAATGCTAAAATTCAACACTCATCTTCTTATTAATATCCAATGCCTCTTTTTTTTGACCAATTTAGAAACTTTCTCTTTACCATAATATTTTAACAGAACTATAACCTCGGCCGAGACCTTAATTGGGTTGAATTACCGGTCCTTGAATATAGAAGCATTTTGTGCCTGCCATATGCCCCAGCTAACCAGATAAGGAAGAGGATAAAGATGCTTCAACTCCTTATGCTTGAAATACTCCGCAAAACAGTTAGAGATAGTCTCCTTAGCCCATAGATTACACATCTGAAAATGCTGTTTGAACTTTGATGATCCTCCACAACTTCTAAGAAAAGGAATAGAGACAAAAAAGATGATCGTTTGATTCCTTGCTGGTTCTACAAAGATAGCACATACCGGGTCCTTGCTTGCACTGCTTTTGCATTCGATCCCACGTAAGAACCCTGCTGTGCAATAACAACCAGAGAAATAAAGTACTCTTCATTGGAGTGGGGACCTACCAAATCTTGCGCCACCACCAGACTAACTCACGTCTCCTGATTGATTAAAGCAATATACCCAAGCTTTGCAGAATAGACACCACTGGTTTGGTTAAAGGCCCAAACTAAATCATCATTCCCGTGACAAAGTCGAATGTGATTCTTCTGCACCTCCGTCACATAGCAATCGCACCTCAATGCCCAATCCCCTTCCAAACCCAAGGCTTGTTGAGTTCTCAATCATCCCTGCACAACATATCTGTCTGTGCTGGATTATTAAAGTTGTGCAAAGTTCACAAACCCCACACTTGAAATTTCAAATTCATGTATCAAATCGGCAGGTAATAATATCAGTCCCACAGCCGATGATAGAATCTGATCCAACCCTGATCTGTGCACCCGAATCAATTCTTTATGCCAGAAACGTACCAACAATTGGAAAAGCCAAAGAAAGCGCCTTCCATTGATTTGAGGCATTGACAATCGATTTATGTACTATCCAGGTCCAGTTGATAATAATATCAGGATAGATATATTTTGCAACGTGGATCCTTCTCAAAAGATTTCACGGGTGATAAAATTCCTCAATAAGTTGGCTGCCAGCTCTTGATCAAAGAGGTAGATATTTTGATCCCCTACCACCCCTGAGCCTTGTTAGTTTTGGTCGCTCGGGGATACTCCTGCATCATGTGCCTAGGTGCAGGGGTCCAAGCACATGGGGTCTCATTAAGTAATTTAAAGTGACTTTATTAAATGTATTTTTAAAGTGACTTTATAATATTAAAGTGAGTTGTACTTTATGAGAATTTGTTCTTTAATTTTTATTTTAGGGTGATGTGACTTTTCGAATGTAAAGTGAACTTATATAGCTTTTTCTTGAGAGATTTAAGTGAATTTGAGATTAAATCACGTTTGTTGATCTTGAGAGCCAAGATTCGATCCTGGCCCTAGAAGATGAAGAGACATGGCAGTACCCTAATTTAATAATAAAAGAGGCTTATGAGACCATTGTCACATTCCAAAGAGATCATTTTTGGAGTGGCTTGAATTCCGAGAAGGAGCTTGATGAGGAGTGTGAGAAGCACATCTGCAAGAGAGAGCAAGAGATTTATCAGAGAGAGAGAGAAGGGCAGTCCAAAGTGAGGGCACAAATTTCGAGAGGGCACAATTTTCCAGGAGGCGGGTGCACCAGCCGAAAGAGCCAGCACACTTAGCACACTTTCCAAGAAAAATTGCGTGCAAATTGTTTGCAGTCTGTATAGCAGAGTTTTGGGCACACTTTTCAAGGCAGAAAGTGGCACACAGTTTGAGGTGTTGCAGCATTGGACAGAGGGCTGTACTGCTGAGATGAAGGGGCTGTAAAGCAGAAGACTTGCTGCTACTAGCAAGTTTCTCAATGCACTGTTACAGCCTGAGTTTTAAGTAGAAATGAAGTTTACTTGTGCATGCAAACCAATGGTGTAATGCTGCTTGTGTTGTCTGAACAGTGAGCAGAATTCTTGTAGCAGACTATATATTACTTGGCACACAGTTCAAGGTTGAGGAAGGGCACTAAATACAAGGTTCTGTTCTGAGCATTTAATGCTGTAATTTCTTACTGTTGTACTCTCTGAAATTTCTCTCGCAAGCTCAATAAATTTTTCTTGTGACTGGTTTTCTTCTTAGAGGGGTTTTCCAGGGTCTTGGACCAATTTCTTGTGTCTGATTTTATTATGACAGTCTGCTGATATGTAGTTGTTTCCACTGTAAAATGGGCTTAGTTTGTGTATATCAGCATACAGTACTTGGATAATTAATACATGAGAAATGTACTTGCTTTTGCTTCCTGTAGAAGACTGATATCGGAGAATAACTAAGTGTTTGACAAAATCTGTCAGTGAGCTTTTTGCACAGATTTTGAGATTTTTAACAAGCCTTTGGGCAAACGATTTTCTTCCATCATGCTAAATGTGAGCCTTTGTACTCACAGCTATATTTTTTTCCAAAGGTAATTGAAATATATCTTGTGGATCTTATCTTGAATCTCTTTAGGAATATAGCTTAACACTGACAGATGTTTGACAAAATCTTATCTTGAATCCCTTTAGGAATAACTAAGTGTTTGACAAAATCTGTCAGTGAGCTTTGTGCACAGATTTTGATATTTTTAACAAGCCTTTGGGCAAATGATTTTCTTCAATCATGCTAAATGTGAGCCTTTATACTCACAGGTATATTTTTTTCTAAAGGTAATCAAAATATATCTTGTGGATCTTATCTTGAATTCCTTTAGGAATATAGCTTAACAGATGCCGGTAGACAGGAATCGCTTCTAGGATTAACTTGGTAAGCAACGAGTCTTCCTCCCCTAGAGATCCACTGATTACACCAGAAGTTTTCCTGGTTCTCAATTTTAGTGACGAGCCAGCTCCAGTTGGCTTTACCATACTGGTTGGTTTTGCTTCAAGTGTCAAGCCCATATATATAACCCTCTCATCCATCAAATGAGAAGAATAAGGAAAGGCATGGCTCCAGATGTGCCAGAGATGTGTGGCCACCTCAGGAAAATATAATGCAGATTTAGCAATGTTCACTTTCATACATGTTGCCTGGTAAAATAAGTCGAGGATTTCCTGAAACCGTCTACCTTCCCTTATTGCAAATATATATAAGTTATATTTTAAAATTTTATATACTTTTTAATTTTCTTATAAATTCTATTTTTGAAAATTATACTTGCCATTTCCCTGCTGTATGCAGATCCCAACTTTTCAAAAAACCTGGTGGATCTGTTTTGGATCTGGATTTGTATCCATATCTTTGTCTGAATCCTGGTAACTTAGCTTTATTATGATCATTTATTGTATTACTAGGTTATGGTTAATGCAGACTTAGTCAACTTTGATATGTTGGCTCAATAACCCTTTTGGGAAGTGTGCCCCTTATTTGGGCTCATAACCCCTCTTGGGAGGATATCCTATGTGATGAGTTGTATATGCTATAAATACAGATCTCAACCTCATTTGTTTATTATCATCTTAAGTAATCTTCTTAGAACTTAGGGATGCAGTCTTTCTCTCCTCCTGCAAGTTTTTGGGTTGGTTTTTGCTCCCTTTGATCCCCTCTTTGTTTGCGATCTCAATGCAACAACATTGGTGACAACTGATTTATCTAGCCCCTTGTGGTTATATTAATTTTTATTATTATACTTGACCATTTTTTCATGCGGTTCACAGCCGCAAAAGATAGAGGGCTCGCTACTTTTATGGTAATATTTCTCAGGGGGCCCACACGAAAGGGCCTCACCTTGTTGGCTCCAGGTTCGTGAGCCTAACCCCGAAGGACCCAGAGAATTGAACCTTCGACCTCGACTACTATGGTATTGAACTCGGAAGCACCGACCAATTGACCTACCCCTCGGGGCCTATAGTTGACCATCTGTTTTTATTTTCCATTTATGAGTGGATTTTTTTTTCTTTTCATTTTTACATTATTGACCTCAACTATTATTTCATTTTAGTTCTATTAGCTTGGCATTACATTATATGTCTCATCCATAGTGGGATATACAATGTACCTTGCCTCTCTTAGTGCAATCATTTTTTTTCTTGAATATTGTAATCAATGTCTTTCTATTTTGTTTTCAGTCTCGATGTTATTTCTACTGTGAACTCTATGAATGTAGACAAGATGGCAATCTAATATATCAGTGGTGTTGCAATATATGATATAACCTGGCAGATTCTTTCTAGGATCAAACAAAGTATTGCAGATTGCATTGGGTCGTACAGATTCTGATGAAGTCAAAGATGGTATTCATAAAGCTAGTGAGGTATGGCTACTTTTTCTTGTTCTAGAGACTCGTATACTGAACAATTTGTAATCTATCAAGATTAAAGAGACTGGTGTTGGTATTTTTCAGATGCTACATGGTGAATGTGGTTTATTCTTCACCAATCTACCAAAAGAAGAGGTTATGAGGTATACAGGCATAGAACTTAGAACCCTCATACATGGTGTATTGTGGAAAGTGCTTGATATGCTGCCCTGCTGATCACATACAACGGCATTTATTCTTATTAAAACTTGTACTTGAAATGTTTTGCAGAATTTTTGAAACTTTTGAAGAACATGATTTTGCAAGGACTGGATCACTTGCAACAGAAACGGTATGCAATGAACAATTTAACTTTTTAAGTGAGCAGGAGCTAGAAGACTTGAAATAACTAGTTGGAGCAAACCTTTCTAAACTATTTACTTTTCCATGTGATGGATAAGAATACATTGGCAGTCTAGCAGTCAGTGTTGTAGTTTCTACTTTCCCTTGTTGCAGGCAGGATATATTCCCTCAATTGTAACCATAGTATAGCAGAATTTGGCTGAAATGGGCTCTTCCATATGGAAATCCAGCCAGGAATTTGATTTGGTTGAATTTCCCCCCAAATTCAAATTGAACCATATAGAAAACATATACAGTTAAAACAATAATTGTCACATTTAATAATTATAAAATTATTTTGTTGGGTTTATAACATTGAAACCTCAAAATGTTCGGTAATGGGGCATATTTATTATTATGATGTCTCTACTTTCAGACATGCTCTCCAAGAAATTTTAAATGTCATTGGTAGATTTTAACTTTTTTCATATTAATGCCATGCCAAATTTCGAATTGGATTTTTCCAACACAAATTAGTTTTTCCCAGAATATAGTTTTCCTGATTCATATTCACCTGAATCGAAATCCGAATTTGTATATGGTAACTATAAGTATAACTAAGGCGAGCCAACATAATTTGTTCCATTCTCTATTACATAAGATGCATGTAGGTATATTGTGCCCCCCCCCCCCCACCGTCCTTGAGTTGTGATTGAAATCTTTCAACCATTTGACCTTTTCAGTATTGTCGCAAATGGACTGTGCTCTGCACACTGTTGGCTGGCAGATTCCAACCAAGCTTTGCTTTGTTTATTTAAACTCCTTCCATTAATTTTGAAGAGAAATTACATCAGGATACCTCCATAGTTACTACAGAAATCTGACTACTGTAGTGCACCTATTTGTAATTTTATTCCCAAGAAAAGGTCCTTGCATTAACAAGTAGAGTCATACTTTTGGATTTTACAATAAAAGGTATTCAGACATGACCTCAGTCATATATTTCGCCTGCCATTAAATTCATTTCTGACATCCTGTCCTGCAAACTGAAAGAAACTATTTCTTCCTTGGATATTCCTTTTGGGTTTTGAAGTTGGCAGTGCAGTTATGCTATTCTTTTGTTTTATTGTAAGCAATTGCTTCACCACTTCTATACTTCTGTTCAGAGGTTCTTCTCTTGACTGAGATTTTTCATGGTTCATATTTAAACTGTAAATGGTACTTTCAATTGAGGTGGAAACCCCATTTCCTTAAGTCTGGTCCAGAATTAAAACATCTTTTTACTTCCAAGTACATTCAAACATTATGCTCCTCAGCTGATTCCTTGGACTCACTGTGGTCCTGCTTTAGCGATATATATATTTTTTTGTCCCTGTAACATCTTAGAAATCATCCCATTCTATTTCCTGGATCGTTTATCTGTTTTCAACAAAAATTGGATTCTCCATCCTATGCAAGATGAAGCTGGATGACCATATCTAGGCATTCTTTGCTGAAGAATGCTAGATTGTTCTTGTCCAAAACTTGCTTCCAAGAGGATCCTTGGAACTTCAAATTATCCTTTGGCAGACGTTTACTGATGTTAGTTTTTGTACCTAGGCAGTTGTTCCCTAAGTCACTTAGAAGGGGGAAAAATGTGACCTTCACATTAAAAGCCACTTAATGAGACTTTATAAACTTAAAGTCACTTTTTGATAAATTTAAGTGGGTGAGTAATTTTATTTAAGTGATTTAAATAAAAGGGATTTTTACTCTCATTGAATCTCATCCATTGGATTGGATCTTTTTCCACCGTTGGATTAGATGCCCACTTAGGGTTTAGACAAAAAGGGTTGAGGGAGGCAAAGAGACTTCACTTTTTCATTTTCAGGAGAAGGAAGAAGAGCTGAGGAGAAGGAGGACGAGCTAGGGCTTTGGCACATTTCCCAAGGAAAATTTTTGCACAGAAATCGAGGAGTACAGGAGCATTGAATGCTGGCACTGAAATCGAGGTGTATTTATGCACAGAAATCGAGGAGGGTACGGCCTGTATTTAATACTGTAGGGCTGCATTTATTTGCACAGAAATCGAGGAGAGTACGGCTGCATTTAATGCTGTACGGCTGCATTAATTTTGCACAGAAATCAAGGAGGATTTGACCTGCATTTAATTGCTGTACGGTCTGACACAGAAAACGAGGTGTACGGTTGCATTTATTTGCTGTACGATCTGGCACAGATATCGAGGTGTATGGCTGCATTAAATGCTGTACGGTTTGCATTGATTTGGCACAGAAATCGAGGGTGTACGGCTGCTGTTAATGCTGGGCACGATTTTCAAGATTTTGAGATAAAATCTTTGGTGGAGATAAGTTGTATTTTCACTGTATTTCTGTTCTGATTTTTGCTGAAGGAAATAATATCTCTCTCTCTCTCTCTGACTGGTTTTCCCCGTGGGGGTTTTTCCAGGGCTTATTTTGGCCAAAAATCTCTGAGTTAAAATTTATGGTGTGACTGTTGGAATGTGTTTTTCAGCCTGTTAGTTTTTTTACTGTGTGTTTTAAATTGTTCAGTATAATTTCTTAAGTAACTTACAGCCAATGCAAAACTGACTGTAAGTGAAAACCACGAAATGTTCATCTAAACCAGCAAGCAGTAAAATACAGAAATTTCTACATGGTATCAGAGCTTGGGGGCTGAAAACAGTGATAGTTTGCAGACACACAGAAATTTTCAGAACTCAGATTTTATCTTCTGTCAGTGAACAACACTTTGTTGGGTTGGTGTAGAGATGGCTACAGGACTTAGATTGGAGGATAGGCTGGATGGGACAGGAAATTTTGTGCCATGGAAGGCCAGAATTTTACTGTTGTTGGAGGAGAATGAGTTATGGCCGGATGTAGTTAGGAACACTACATCAAATCCGATTGTCATACCCGCATCTACAGATGCAGCAGCCCTTTCAGCCTTCAACAAACAGGACTGTAAAGCTAGAAGGATTATTCTTGATGCGGTTAAAGACCACATTATCCCTCACATTTCAGGCAAGGATAGGGCACATGAGATGTGGACAGCCTTGACTAGTTTGTATGAGAGTTCCAATGAGAACAGGAAAATGGTTCTCAGAGAAAAACTCAAGAGTATAAAGATGAATGGGGGTGAGGGAGTCACAGCTTACCTTACTAGGATTTCTGCAGTTCGAGATGAACTTGCAGCAGTTGGGGAGAAGGTAGCTCCTACAGAGCTTGTTCGCACCGCAGTGAATGGGGCTTCAAAATCCTGGGGTGCTTTTGTGCAAGCTATAGTGGGCAGAGAGAACCTACCTGACTGGGAGAGACTTTGGGATGACTTTGTGCAGGAGGAGACCAGGAGAGGTCTTGTACAGGGTAGCACATCTCACAGTGGGGCTGATGATGAGAATGTGGCTTTGGAAGCTAAGGGGAAGAAGAAGAAGGGTCCCAAGAAGGGTGGGGCCAAACAGCACCAGCAGAGTGGGCAGAAGAAAGACTTGAGTAAAATCAAGTGTTATGCTTGTCAGGCATTTGGGCACTATGCCTCACAGTGTCCAAGCAAGAAGAAGAAGAAGGGACAGGGACAACAGACTGCAGCCTCAGCAGAGGTTGATGAGTTTAGTGTTGCATTTCAGAGGGAGTTTTCCCTTTATGCTGGATAGATGGAGAGAGAGAGAGTCTCTTTAGCCACCAGCATAGATATGGATATGGACAGTGAACATTCTTTGTTGGCAGGTCATCAGGGGGTCCATCCACCTCTACTGCTTGGTACATTGACAGCGGAGCCTCGAGCCATATGACTGGAGCTCGAGAGGTGTTCTTGGAGTTATCTGAGACTGGTAGAGATGTGGAGGTTGTCCTTGGAGACAACACCGTTGTTAGAGCTGTTGGTCGGGGGACCATCACATTTCAGAGGGAGTCGATGAGTCCCATGACTCTGAGGGATGTGTTGTATGTCCCTGGGTTGAAGAAGAACCTTGTATCAGTTTCCACCATTGAGGACAGGGGTCTTGGGGTGTGCTTTTCAGATGGGAGAGTGCAGGTGTATCCCAGGGCTACAGGTATGTCCAGTGCCATGGACATTGGAGTCAGGTGTGGGAAGCTGTACAAGCTCTTGTTTTAGCCACAGTGTGCCTTAGCACACAGCAGCAGCAGTGAGCTATGTGAGCTCTGGCATCGGAGGATGGCCCACCTACATCACCCAGCTCTTAGATTGTTGAGGAGCATGGTTACAGGTTTACCAGAGTTCAGCACTGAGCAGAGTGATGTGTGCAGGGGGTGTGCTTTGGGAAAGTACACCAAGACTGTTTTTTCGAGCAGTGACACGAGAGCTGCCGGAGTGCTTGATCTTATCCATACTGATATATGCGGTCCTATGTCATCACGGTCTTTGACAGGCTTTGAGTACTACATCAGCTTCATTGATGACTACTCCAGGAAGACCTGGATCTACTTCTTGAGGAGCAAGAAGTCCGAGCTTGTGTTGAGAGTCTTCCAAGGGTTCAAAGCCCTTGTGGAGAAGCAGACAGGGAGGAAGATCCGGATGTTGAGATCGAACAATGGGGGTGAGTATACCTCCAAGGAGTTCGATGCATTCTGCAGACAGGAGGGCATTCAGAGACAGCTGACAGTTCCTTACACTCCTGAGCAGAATGGAGTAGCAGAGAGAAAGAACAGGTCGATTGTGGGGGCAGCCAGAGCGATGCTTCATGATCAGGGGTTACCTTTCTTTCTTTGGGCTGAGGCATGCAGCACTGCAGTTTATCTGCAGAACAGGAGTCCTCACAGGGCAGTGGGGAGCAAGACTCCTGAGGAGATGTATTCAGGCAAGAAGCCTGAGGTGAGCCACTTTTGTATATTTGGCTCGTTGACTTACTCTCACGTCCCTTCTGAGAAGAGGAAGAAGTTTGATCCCACCGCAGAGAGAGGCATCTTTGTGGGATATGATGAGACTTCGAAGGCCTATTGGCTTTACTTACCTAGCTCGCGGAAAGTTGTTGTCCGTCGAGAAGTAAAGTTTGATGAGGAGAGAGCCTTCAGGAAGTCTAGAGAGTTAGAGCAGGGGGACACACCAGCTCCCACACCTCAGTTGGTATAGGCTTCTTCGATGCAGCTTACAGGTCCACAGGTTTCTGGAGGGATTGGATCACAGGGTATAGGCACAGTGTCGACAGGTTCAGTGATTCAGGTGGCTAGCACTTCAGGGACAGGTTCAGGGACAGGTTCAGGTTTGAGTCCTCAGATTATAGGATCGTCAGGCACAGGTTCATCAGTTACTGGTCCTCGGGGTATTGGACCTTCAGGTACAGGGACTTTCTTAGATGAGGAAGAGCAGCCTTCAAGGAAGAGGAGGCCTAAGTGGCTTCAGGAGACCTTGAAGGAAGCTGAGGCATTTGGTAGGCCCCTGGAG
>LPNX011215605.1:63122-191500 GCA_001517045.1 Pseudotsuga menziesii | reverse complement strand
CTTGTGTTTTGCAGTGAACACTCTTAGTCAGTTCATGGTTGAGCCTAGGAGTGTGCACTGGACTGCCGCAAAGCACATTTTGAGATATCTTGCAGGTACAATGGATTATGGTCTGGACTACAGGGGTTCGGGTGGAGTCAGCTTGGTTGGGTTCACAGATTCAGACTGGGCAGGTTGTGTGAGGGATCGGAAGAGCACTTCCGGTTGTTGTTTCAGTTTGGGCTCGGCAGCAGTGTCGTGGTTCAGTTGGAAACAGAAGTCCGTTGCATTGAGTTCTGTTGAGGCTGAGTATATGGCAGCCAGTCAGGCTACTTGTGAAGCACTGTGGCTTTGCAAGTTATTGGTAGATTTATTTGATCAGCAGCTTAGGCCTACGGTGATCTACTGTGACAATCAGAGTTGCATTCAACTCTCAGAGAATCCAGTGTTCCATGACAGGTCAAAGCACATTGAGATCAGATACCATTTCATCCGTGACTACGTTCAGAGAGGGGCAGTTGAGCTTCAGTATATATCCACTGATGAGCAGGTAGCAGACATTCTGACGAAGTCTTTGGGGAGGGGAAAGTTTGTCTTCTTCAGAGATAAGTTGGGAGTGGTGCAGAACACCTTCCTCGGTAGGAGGGAGTGTTAGTTTTTGTACCTAGGCAGTTGTTCCCTAAGTGACTTTTTGCCTAAGTCACTTAGAAGGGGGAAAAATGTGACCTTCACATTAAAAGCCACTTAATGAGACTTTATAAACTTAAAGTCACTTTTTGATAAATTTAAGTGGGTGAGTAATTTTATTTAAGTGATTTAAATAAAAGGGATTTTTACTCTCATTGAATCTCATCCATTGGATTGGATCTTTTTCCACCGTTGGATTAGATGCCCACTTAGGGTTTAGACAAAAAGGGTTGAGGGAGGCAAAGAGACTTCACTTTTTCATTTTTAGGAGAAGGAAGAAGAGCTGAGAGAGGAGGACGAGCTAGGGCTTTGGCACATTTCCCAAGGAAATTTTTTGCACAGAAATCGAGGAGTACAGGAGCATTGAATGCTGGCACTGAAATCGAGGTGTATTTATGCACAGAAATCGAGGAGGGTACGGCCTGTATTTAATACTGTAGGGCTGCATTTATTTGCACAGAAATCGAGGAGTACAGGAGCATTGAATGCTGGCACTGAAATCGAGGTGTATTTATGCACAGAAATCGAGGAGGGTACGGCCTGTATTTAATACTGTAGGGCTGCATTTATTTGCACAGAAATCGAGGAGAGTACAGCTGCATTTAATGCTGTACGGCTGCATTAATTTTGCACAGAAATTGAGGAGGATTTGACCTGCATTTAATTGCTGTACGGTCTGGCACAGAAAACGAGGTGTACGGCTGCATTTATTTGCTGTACGATCTGGCACAGATATCGAGGTGTACGGCTGCATTAAATGCTGTACGGTCTGCATTGATTTGGCACAGAAATCGAGGGTGTACGGCTGCTGTTAATGCTGGGCACGATTTTCAAGATTTTGAGATAAAATCTTTGGTGGAGATAAGTTGTATTTTCACTGTATTTCTGTTCTGATTTTTGCTGAAGGAAATAATATGTCTCTCTCTCTCTGACTGGTTTTCCCCGTGGGGGTTTTTCCAGGGCTTATTTTGGCCAAAAATCTCTGAGTTAAAATTTATGGTGTGACTGTTGGAATGTGTTTTTCAGCCTGTTAGTATTTTTACTGTGTGTCTTAAATTGTTCAGTATAATTTCTTAAGTAACTTACAGCCAATGCAAAACCGGCTGTAAGTGAAAACCACGAAATGTTCATCTAAACCAGCAAGCAGTAAAATACAGAACTCTGGCATAGAATACAGAAGCAAGCAGTATGATTTCTACAACTGAGCTATAGAATACAGACACTGGCATAGGTCACAAGATCATTCTCTTAGGTAAAAGGTCTTGAACATGCACAGAGTCCCATTCTCAGCAAGCTCTCTGGACTACCAAAAAGTCCTTCTTTGAGGACACAGACATAGATGGGGGAGTCTCAAGTTTTTCCTACCCAAAAGATGAAAACTGCCCCACAAACTTTGTGGTGGCTATCTCATCGAGATTTAACTGTAAACCTGCATAAGAAACTTGGGGAGCTTTCTCAACTGTCCTAGAATGCAGTGAAACCTGCATCTGTTGAGTGAATTCTTCTAAAGCACGAGTTTGAATTTGAAATGATGACAATTAGACAGAGTTGAGTAAGACCTAGAATGCAGTGAAACCTGTATCTGTTGAGTGAATTCTTCTGAAGCATGAGTTTGAATTTGAAATGATAACAATTAGACAGAGTCGAGTAAGAAATGATAACAATTAGACAGAGTCGAGTAAGAAATGATATATCTGCACATCACTTAATGTATTAGGAGAGAGAAAGAACAGTCACATCGATATTCACGATATACAGAGAATGCCATTAATTATATTTTACTCATAATCACATGTACATATTTGTTCATTACAAAAAGATATGGCATGATGCGTATTATACAACTACAAAAGAATGAGAGTTGTTGCCCTGCCTCAGAAAAACTGGTTGTATGATATGTCAATTATATTGATGTTATATTTTGGTTTGCATTAGGTTTTGACCTGATATGTTTTTGTCATGGATGACATAAATGAAACAACATGTAGTTGTGATGGATAAATCATGTTCCTTTAATTCATCAGGCATATCCGTTTGGGCACTGGAAATAATAGAATCGGTGATCATTCGTAGTAACAAGGGAAAATATTGTGAAAGCTAAAGTCTCAGGGGCTTACTTGTGCATATGTATTAGTGAAATTCTGAACAATGGAAAATTTGGTTTATTTCATAATTTAGCTGTTTTACATTTACCAGTGCTAAAGGAGAGACTATTAAATTGGTCTTTTTAAATCCCTATTCATTGTGCCCTGCTAATGTTGAATTTGATTTTCAGTTTAGTTATGATGGGTTTAAAATGGAAAAACTCGATATATATTTGTTTTTTAAGAATTAAAAAATTACTGATGACAGATTGAGTTGGAGGAAGGTCCTTTGGAACAATTCACACATGAGATGGAACCTTTTCTCCGCAAGCAGGGAATGCCGGTTCGACTAAATAAAGGTTCGTAACTGTTTTTGTCTGTTCTTTTCTTCACTTTGAATATCAGCAATCTTTGTGAGTTACATTTGAATAAGTACAACATCCTGTCTGTTTAATCTTGGGATGCTATTAGATTTGTAGCTTGTCCAGGGAATGCCTGTTCCCCAATGATTCCTGCTAGAATGTTGTCAGGATGGGGAACTTTTCCTGGTTATACCCCACCCAAAAAATGCCTGGTACAATGGAAAGTCTCCATGATGTTTTATTGGTAAAAGGTGGAAACTGCGTGAAATATTAAGTCAACTTTTCACAGGGTTTTATGGGTCTATTATTCTATAAAAACAGGGGAGGGGGGTCACTCTTTTTTCACATTGCATGATTGCAGCATCTACATCAAGGCTGTACCTGGTCAATTCACGATTTAGAGATATACTTCTATTTTGGTTTAGTCAAATCAATATTAATAAATGACATAATTGTTTCTGTAAAGCTAATAAGTTATTCTCTGAATGCTGCATTTGATAGCTAGCCCATGTTTTGGTCTTCCCCAATTACTTAATGCACTTAGACTTCCAGTTTGATCATCAATCATGAAAGAGTTAAATACTTAAAAGTGTGTTAATATGTGGAAAATGGGACTGTTTCATTGCATTCATCCAGTTATTATCTCCACTGTTTTAGCTCTGATGACTCATGAGAGTATGAGCCTCTGAAATAACTTCAATATTCTTTTCATCATTAAATCCTTGCACTTTAATGCAAGCAATAAACTCAATAAGTTGACCTTGTTCTCAATGTTAGTTCAAGGCAATGGAGAGGCTTAAATTACCCCAACTTCAAAAACTGTTCAATGTTCGTGGATATATTCAACCTACAATCTTGTAATCCTGGGAAAGAGTAAGTATTTGATCAAGAGATATACTTGGAGCTTGCTTATTAATCCTCAATCATGCTGACTAAAATAAGTTATTTTAATGCAAAAAATTAAGCCACAACCTCAGATGCATTCCAGGATTCAACTATCCTAACAGACTTTGACATGCCTTCACGAGGAACTTAAACTCAATCAGTAAGAAAATGCCAAGCAAAGTAATCATAATTGCCCCTAGGCACACCCGTGCTGAAATTTTGTTAGGTTAGGGTTTGAGATTGCAAATTTAAAAAATTGTAATTTAATGCATAAAAATAAAATCTAAATTAATGCTAGATACATAACAATAAAGATGTAATTAAAACATTTTTTTCATCTCTTTCAACTTAAACACTCCTTAGTGATCATTGTGTTAAAGTTGGTCCTTGAGATATAATTTATCAATTGCAAGGTACACGAAATGGAACATAAACAGTAACGGCAGTGTTGATTTTCTGAGCAGCATCAAGAGCCCTTCTCTTCGGAGAATGGGACCACCTAGTCCGGCACCACGGTGAAGACTCAACCCAGTTTTGAGTGACCATTCTGTTGAATGGTAGATATCTGGTCTGGGACCATGATATAAACCCAGATCTGCCCTGGGTAGACTCAACCTTGTGTTGAGTAGACATCTGGTCCAGGACCACGACGTAGACCAGTCTGGGACTGGTAGACTCAGCTTAGCTCTGAGTATCCATTCTCTTGGAGAATGAAGACATTGTAAGCCCTAGACTGGGTTTGGGCATGTGTGTGGCACTGGGTTTGGTGTGTTTTTCCAAGGATTAGCTACCCTTGGTCAAGTTACCCTAGTACCAGATCTAGGTGTCATACAGTTGTGGGATAAAAGCATTAATAACTCTCTTGGTTAATGATGATGTACTTTTGAAATAAAAAAAGACCACAGGGGCACTTGGAAAACGACCAAAGTCAAATGTCAAAATAAATAAAGACTTCGTGACCACAAGAAAATGGAGTTCACTTTTGAACCGACCATTTGCACCGATCGGACGACCCCGCTCGCGTGAGCGGTCACGTCCGACGACCGCGGTCGTCCGATCGGTGCAAATGGTCGGTTCAAAAGTGAACTCCCAAGAAAATGACCAAAGTCAAAAATCAAAATAAATAAGGACTTTTTATAAAAGTCAAAGGAAAAATAAAAGTACCGTTTTTGGTAAATGTGAAAGTGAAATTAGGAAAAGAATAAAAATATTATTATTTTTATTTTTTCTAATCTTGTCCACTTATAGGTGAACAAAGGCTATAAAATAAGATCAAGCCTTCTCATTTGTCACACACACTTTTGCTCTCACAGGTGAAGAAGACTATCTTATGTTCAAACCCTCAGCTAAGGTTTTATCAGGAAAGTCCATCTTCAGCATTTTTGCACAGCCATCTTCAACATTCCATTTTTTGGGCAACCTTCTACATTTTTCGGGCAGCTGAGATTTTTTTTGTGGGCAGCCTCTTCTATTTTCAGGCCTTTGTTTCTTTTTCGGGCAGACTTGGGGAAGAGGAACAGTCATGGGTAGTGACTGGAAAATTCCGGTAGGTTGTTTCAAAATTTTGGGCAGCCGGTTTTTTGTAATTTGGGCAGGCCCTAATTTTGTTTGTGGACAGATCTGAGATTGTTTTTTTGGGTAGGCCCTATGTTATCTTAGGCAGACTGAT
The DNA here is from genome assembly GCA_001517045.1 of Pseudotsuga menziesii. NCBI lineage: Eukaryota > Viridiplantae > Streptophyta > Pinopsida > Pinales > Pinaceae > Pseudotsuga > Pseudotsuga menziesii. The sequence goes on along the minus strand of LPNX011215605.1, from coordinate 185,834 downwards.
AAATTTGTGTAGGCTATTTTTGACAGCCTCTAGCAATTTTGGGTAGGCCCTAATTTTATCTTGGGCAGACTGATAAATTTGTGTAGTCTGTTTTTGACAGCCGCTAGCAATTCTGGGCAGGCCCTAATTTTATCTTGGGCAGACGGATAAATTTGTGCAGACTGTTTTTGACAGTCTCTAGCATTTATGGGCAGGCCCTAACTTAATCTTGGGCAGACAGATTGTTTTTGGGCAGCCTCGATCATTTTTGGGTAGATCTGGGAATGTGGTTTACTAGGGTTTGAAAACCTTAGTTTGTTTTGCTGAGAAATCTTTTGCATCTGTAAACTGTGGTCAAAATCTAGATCTGGATTTGAGGAGCTTTTTGAAGAATATCTTAAGCCATCTCATTTATGAAATGAGCTATTAATGCTTTAGGGGTTTTTGCTCTTTGAAGGTTTCCTTAGTGAAAAAATATTGTGTTCATGTGTGCTGATGTGATGAATGTGTTTTTACTGTACTGCTAATCTATTTATGTTTATATGCAAATTTTTAAGGTTTATGTTAATGTTGAAAAATTCAACATGGTATCAGAGCTTAGCATGTGAAAACACAGGAAATGGACACTGCTGTTGTTTTTCACTAGATCTTGGAATAAGATTTGCAAATCTAACTTTTTGGACAAGTGACAGAGATGGCCACCAATGGTCTCAAACCAGAAGAGAAGCTCTCCGGTGTAACAAACTTCAAGTCCTAGAAAGCCAAGTTGACAACCATTCTAGATGGGAATGACTTGGATGACCTTGTCTTTAATGCCACAGAAGAGCCTACAACAAATGCAGGTAGACTTGCCTAGAAGAAAAAGCAAGGTAAGGCTAGAAGACTCATTTATGATTCCATCAAAGAAGAATTGATGCTCAACATCTCATCTCTGAAGACTGCTAAAGAATGCTATGATACATTGGTAAAACTCTATGAAAGAAGGCTCCCAGTCAAAAGAGAGTCTTGAAGAAGAGGTTACGAACTTTGAAGCTGAACAAAGATGAAAGTGTTGGTTTCTTCTTCACCAAGATCAAACAGGTAAGAGATCAACACCTTGCTATTGGTGTTACTGTTGATGATGATGATCTTGTACAAACAGTGGCTGATGGTCTCCCAAGCTCTTCAGAAACCTTCATGGCATCCGTCTGTGGACGAGAAAATCAGCGAACCTTTGAAAGGCTTTGGCATGATTGCATACAAGAAGAAGCAAGGAACAATGATAAGGTAATCAATCAGGATAACCTCGCACTTGCAGCAAAGACCAAGAAGTTCAAGAAGCCTTTCCATCAGCAAAAGAAAGGGAAGAAACCTCAGGGTAAGTTTTTTGACATGTCTAAGATTGAATGTTATACTTGTCACAAGTTTGGACATTATGCTAGAGACTGCAGACCGAACAAGAAGAAACCCAAGAGAAGGTTTCAGGCATCTGCTGCAGAAGCAGAGGAAGAAGAAGATGAAGAACCAAAGAAGAAGAAGAAATCCAAGGCTAATAAAACTGATGAGCCTAGAAGAGAGTACTATTTGATTTCTGCTCTAATTGGTTCTTTTTCAGCTTGCTCTACTTCTTGGTTGGTTGACAGTGGTGCCTCTAGACACATAACCGTAGTACCCTCACCAGTTACAGAAAGAAGAAGTTCACCACTCAGGTAGAACTTGGGGATGATTCCATTTACAAGATTGAAGGAGTTGGCTCAGCTTCACTTCAATTTGACTCAGGTACGGTTCTTCATGTTGATGATATTCTTTATGTTCCTGGTTTAAAGAAGAATCTTTTATCTGTTGTTGGTTTAGAAGACAAGGGCCACACAGTTCTCTTTATGGACAAGAAGGTTTTCTTTTGGGCAAAAGACACAGATCTAGACTCAGCGGTGCATATTGGAGTTCGAGAGGGAGATCTCTACAAAGCTTCAAAAGTTTCCACTCATGCTTTGGTACATCACTTAGTTGATCCCTGTGAACTTTGGCATAGAAGGTTTGGACACCTTCACTACACAGCTCTCCTAGGATTGCAGAAGATGGTTATAGGTATGCCAGAAGTTTCCTTAAACCATGAAGGAATTTGCAAAGGATGTGCTCTAGGTAAGTACACTAAGAAATCCTTTCCCAGAAGCAAGAGTAGATCTAAAGGCATTTTGGATTTGATTCATTCTGACATTTGTGGGCCCATGTCTTCGCCCTCCTTGAGTGGGTGTTCATATTATGTCTTGTTTATTGATGACTACTCTCGAAAGTCTTGAATTTACTTCCTCAAGGCCAAGAGTGAAACCTTTGCCAAGTTCAAAGAGTTCAAGACATTGATTGAAAATCGGATTGGTAGGCACATCTGTATCTTGAGATCAGATAACGAAGGTGAGTATGAATCTAATGAGTTTGATGATTTTTGCCGGGAAGCAGGAATCAAGAAAGAGCTGACAATGCCTTACAACTCTTAGCAGAATGGGGTTGCAAAAAGGAAGAATAGAACAATTTGTGAGGCTGCTAAAGCCATGATCACTGATCTAGATCTTCCTTTGTCTTTGTGGGCTGAAGCTACAGGAACTGCTGTGTACATCAAGAACATAAGTCCTCATGCTATCTTGGGTGAGAAGACTCCAGAAGAAGTCTTCACCAAGAAGAAACCTGCAGTTGATCACATGAGGATATTTGGCACTCCTGTGTATGTTCATGTGCCAAAAGAAAAGAGGGCCAAGCTAGAGCCTTCTGGTAAGAAAGGCTTATTTGTTGGGTACAGTGATTGCTCGAAGGCTTATCGAGTATATATACCTGGACATAAGTGCATTGAGGTCAGGAGAGATGTGATCTTCCATGAGGAAGCAGTGTTTCGTAAAGCACTAGAGCTTTCACCGGAAGATGCAGTTGCTCCACTTGAGTTTCCAGATTCAGAAATTCAGAGGGAGGAAGAGTTTGATGATCAAACTCCAGACGTTCCTGGAAGCATTGGAAGTCCACTAGAAGATCTACTTGAAGTTCCTCCTTCCAAAAGGAGACCTGCTCGGTACCGAGAAACAGTACAAGAAGCCGAGAAACACAAAGCTCCTTCAGGGACTTTCAGAGAAAGCATAAAACCACAGAAGTACTCCGGTCTTATGAGTCAACTTTACTTCAGAACCTTCATCATACAAAGAAGCAGCAAGTAAACAGGTATGGGTTGATGCCATGATTGACGAGTATAAGTTAATCATGAAGAATGATGTTTGGGAAGTTGTTCCCAGACCTACAGGAAAGTTAGTAGTGACTTCCAGATGGCTTTATAAGATCAAGCATGCTGCAGATGGCAATGTGCAAAAGTATAAAGCTAGGTTTGTAGCTGGTGGCTTTACTTAAAAAGAAGGCATCGACTATGACGAGACATTTACACCTGTTGCCAGGTACACTACCATCAGAACCATCATTTCACTTGTTGCTGTATTCAGATGGAAGTTACATCAGAGATGGATGTAAAGACAACCTTTCTCAATGGTAAGATTGAGGAAGAAGTTTATATTGAAAAACCTGAAGGCTTTGTTACTCATGGGAAGAAGACCCATGTATGTAAACTGAAGAAAGCCTTGTATGGTTTGAAACAGGCTTCAGGTGTCTGGTATACTAGAATGGATGGATTTCTCCATAGCTTGGGGTTTTCCAAAAGTATAGCTGATTCTAACTTGTACTTTAAAGTTGTTCATAATCATGTCTTAATACTTGTTCTATATGTAGATGACTTGTTCCTTACAGGTGATGAAGAGTTGATAGACCAGTGTAAGAGGGAGCTTACCTCTGAATTCGAGATGAAAGATCTCAGATTGATGCATTACTTCCTTGGATTAGAAATCTGGCAAAATCCAGGTGAGATCTTCTTGACACAAGGAAAGTATGCAGTGGATATCTTGCAGAGATTTGGGATGCAAGGTTGCAAGTACATGAGCATATCAATGAGTACCAGCCTGACAAAGTTGCGGGACTCGACCTCTAGTTCACAAAGTGTGGACTCTACTCTATACAGACAACTCATTGGTTCCCTGATGTATCTTGTGCATACGAGATCAGACATCTGCTACATAGTGAATCCACTGTGTTAGTTCATGTCAGATGCGAAGTACATACACTTGATAGTTGCCAAACATGTACTCAGATATGTGTGAGGGACCATCACTTATGGGCTCAGGTATATTTCCAGCAATGGAGTATTGTTATCTGGATATTCAGATTCAGATTGGGCTGGCAGTGCAGTTGACCGGAAAAGTACCTCTGGTTATTGCTTTAGTATGGGATCAACAATGATCTCTTGGTCCAGCAAGAAGCAGGGTTCCACAGCTCAGAGTACAGCTGAGACGGAGTATATTGTTGCAAGCGATTCCTGCAAGGAAGTAGTTTGGCTCAGAAAGTTGTTATTTGATCTGTTTGAGGGAAAGCTTGACTCAACGATCATCCATTGCGATAATCAGAGTTGCATAAAGCTTTCAGAGAATCCAATGTTTCATGACAAATCGAAACACATTGAAATGGGGTATCATTTCATTAGAGACCTAGTGCAGAGAGGTGCTCTGAAATTGCAGTACATTCGTACAGATGAACAGATTGCAGATATCTTGACCAAGCCTTTGACAGCATCAAAGTTCGTGTACTTTCGTGACAAGCTTGGTATGGCAGAGAATGCCTCTCTCGCTGAGAGGGAGTGTTGATTTTCTGAGCAGAATCGAGAGCCCTTCTCTTCGGTGAATGGGACCACCTAGTCTGGGACCACTGTGAATACTCAACCCAGTGTTGAGTGACCATTCTGTTGAATGGTAGATATCTGGTCTGGGACCATGATATAAACCCAGATCTGCCCTGGGTAGACTCAACCTTGTGTTGAGTAGACATCTGGTCCAGGACCATGATGTAGACTAGTCTAGGACTGGTAGAGTCAGCTTGGCTTTGAGTATCCATTCTCTTGGAGAATGAAGACATTGTAAGCCCTAGACTTGGTTTGGGCATGTGTGTGGCACTTTGACCCTTGATCTATGGGCTTGGTGTGCTTCTCCAAGGATTAGCTACCCTTGGTCAAGTTACTCTAGTACCAGATCTAGGTGTCATACAGTGTGTGAGATAAAAACATTAATAACTCTCTTGGTTTATGATGATGTACTTTTGAAATAAAAAAGGACCACAAAGGCACTTGGAAAATGACCAAAGTCAAATGTCAAAATAAATAAAGACTTTGTGACCACAAGAAAATGACCAAAGTCAAAAATCAAAATAAATAAGGACTTATAAAAGACAAAAATAAAAGTACCGTTTTTGGTAAACGTGAAAGTGAAATTAGGAAAAAAACAAAAATATTTTTATTTTTATTTTTCCTAATCTTGTCCACTTACAGGTGAACAACAGCTATAAAAGAAGATCAAGCCTTCTCATTTGTCACACACACTTTTGCTCTCACAGGTGAAGAAGACTATCTTATGTTCAAACCCTCAGCTAGGGTTTTATCAACAAAGTCCATCTTCAACATTTTTGCACAACCATCTTCAACATTCCATTTTTTAGGCAGCCTTCATTTTTCGGGCAGCTGAGATTTTTTTTTTGTGGGCAGCCTCTTCTATTTCCAGGCAGTGTCTGTTTCTTTTCCGGGCAGACTTGGGGAAGAGGAACAGTCACGTGCAGTGACTCGAAAATTCAGGCATCCTGTTTCAACATTTCGGGCAGCCTGTTTTTTGTAATTTGGGCAGGCCCTAATTTTGTTTGTGGGCAGATTTGAGATTATTTTTTTGGAACAGACTGTTTTTGACAGTCCCTAGCAATTCTGGGCAGGCCCTAATTTTATCTTAGGCAGACTGATAAATTTGTGTATATTGTTTTTGACAGCCTCTAGCAATTCTGGGCAGGCCCTAATTTTATCTTGGGCAGACTGATAAATTTGTGCAGACTGTTTTTGACAGCCTCTAGCAATTTTGGGCAGGCCCTAATTTTATCTTGGGTAGACTGATAAATTTGTGCAGACTGTTTTTGATAGTCTAGCATTTCTGGGCAGGCCCTAACTTCATCTTGGGCAGATAGACTGTTTTTGGGCAACCTCAATCATTTCTGGGCAGATCTGGAAATGTGGTTTACTAGGGTTTGAAAACCTTAGTTTGTTTTGCTGAGAAATCTTTTGCATCTGTAAACTGTGGTCAAAATCTAGATCTGGATTTGAGGAACTTTTTGAAGAATTTCTTAAGCCATCTCATTTACTAGATGAGCTATTAATGCTTTTGGGGTTTTTGTTCTTTGAAGGTTTCCCCATTGAAAAAAATATTGTGTCCATGTGTGCTGATGTGATGAATGTGTTTTTACTGTACTACTGATCTATTTATGTTTATCTGCAAATTTTTAAGGTTTATGCTAATGTTGAAAATTCAACAAGCAGTTCTATAAAAGACAAGTTAATAAACAAAACTAATAAACAATAAGGAAAATTAAAGCAAAGTGGGTTTAGACATTTCTTATGCTCATATACCTTTTTGGATCAGACCTTGTCTCTTTGAAGACAAGTCATTAAAGGAATAGTGGACCTACCAGAGAGAGAGAGATGGGAGGATTACAGTAGTGTAAGGTACAAACCTTAAATTGTTAATCAACCTGTCCAGAAATGAGAGGAAGCTTCAAACCATTACCCAGACTACAACAACACTCTCATAAAGGCAATGACACCTTCTAAACAGATCCAACAACTAAATAAGGTCTCAGCTCATTCGTAAGGTTCAAGACTTAGTCTTAGCATTCAAATGAAGTTCGAAGCCTAGCTTAACATCCCAAATAGTGTCACGATGCAAGCCCTAGCAACCCACACAGATTACGACTCAACCTACAACGGTATACAAGGTCAAGGCCCAGCCACAAAAAGGGGCACGGTTCAAGTTTGCCCAGCTTAGGAGATCAACAAGAGGTCACAACCAGCTCAAGAATGAACAATACAAATTATGGCAGCAAACTACAGGCTGGAATAAATCACAACAACCATATGCGGACTTGGAGGAAGGGTTGTGGCAGACTTAGCAGGCTAAAAACAAACACGACCACCCTTAACAAGCTGAAAACAAGTCACGGCTGCGTCGAGCAGCCCACAAGACACCCCAAATAAACTCAGCAGGGTCACGGTTGTTCTACAACAAATCCGACAAGGGTCACGGTTGTTCTATACCATTTATTGTTTGGTGGTTTCTTACAGTCTCCTGCATAATGAGCAAGTTGGCTACAATTATAACACCCCTGACCTTTGATTTATGAAAATGTTTACCTTGGGGTCCCTTACCATCGTTCTTGTGTCGAGGGAATCTTTTTCCTTTCTTTGTCTTGGAAGGTAGAGCATGATTCTTTTCAGTGGGAGGCCTAGATCTACTCTAGATTCCTCCTTCTAAACAATCATGCCATAATCTATCAAAGCTTGGTTGGACCTCTCTTCCATTACCACTGCCAAAAATGGTATCCCGGGTCTTAGGAAGACCATCAAATATTGTTTGTACCAGATCATCATCTTCTCCTTTATCTCCAATAGCCATGAGTTGATCTTCTCTTATTTGAGAGATCTTGGAGAAGAAGGTAGCAACTGTCTTATCCTTCTCCATCTTAAGTGATCAAAGTTGCTTTTCTAAATCCATCCTCTGAGAAGGGGCTTTCTTCTCATAAAGATTTGCTAGAGCATCAAAGCATTCTTTAGCTGTCCTTAAGGGAGCTATTATAGGGATCACGTTGTCTTTGACTAAGTCAAATATGACTCTCTTTGCATTGGCTTGCTTCTTCTTGAATGCTGCTCTTCCTTGAGCTGTTGTGGGCTCTTCAACAACTCTAGTAACCAATTCATCCAGATCACTCTTTTCTAGGATATTTAGATCCCTAGCCTTCCATGCATTAAAGTTTGAGGCTCCTTCAAGCCTATCTTAAGACTTGACTGAAGTAGTAACCATATTCAAACCCTTACTACCACCTTGTTGAGTTTTGCCAAGTAACTTCTATAATCAAGTTAATTAGAGCAAAAACCCTTACCTTAGGATCTATCTAGATTCTGTTGGCCTGCAAAACAGAGTTAGCTACACGCCCTAAGCTCTAATACCATGTTGAAATTTTTTTAGGTTAGGGTTTGAGATAGAAAATTTTAAAAATTTATACTTTAATGCATAAAAATAAAATCTAAATTAATGCTAGATACAAAACAATACAATTGTAATTAGAACATATTTTTCATCTCTTTCAACTTTAACACTCCTCAGCGATCACCGAGTTAAAGTTGGTCCTTGAGATAGAATTTATTAATTGCAAGGTACAGGAAATAGAACATAAACAGTAACAACAGTACTATAAAAGACAAGTTAATAAACAAAAACTAATAAACAATATGGAAAAAGAAAGCAAAGTGGATTTAGACCTTCCTTATACTAAGATACCTTTTTGGATCAGACCTTGTCTCTTTGAATACAAGTCATTAAGCGAACATTGGACGTACCAAAGAGAGAGAGAGATGGGAGGATTACAATAGTGTAAGGTACATACCTCAAATTGTTAATCAACCTGTCCATAAATGAGAGGAAGCTTCAAACCCTTACCCAGACTGCAACAACACTCTCATAAAGGCAATGGCATCTTCTAAACAGACCCAATAGCTAAATAAGGTCTCAACTCAGTCTTAGCATTCCAACAAGGTTCAAGACTTAGTCTTAGCAGTCAAATGAAGGTCGAACCCTAGCGTAACATCTTAAATAGTGTCACAGCCCAAGCCCTAGCAACCTACACAGATTATGGCTCAACCTATATCAGTATACAAGGTAACGACCCAACCACAAAAGGGTCATGGTTCAAGTTTGCCCAGCTTAGGAGATCAACAATAGGTTTTTCCCAACTCAAGAATGAACAATACACATTATGGCAACAAACTACAGGCTGGAATAAATCACAACAGCCATATGCAGACTTGGAGGAAGGGTTGCGACAGCCTTAGCAAGCTAAAGAGAAACACAGCCACCCTTAGCAAGAAGAAAACGAGTCACGGTTGCTCAAACAATGCACAAGATAGCCCAAATAAACTCAACTGGGTCACGGTTGATATACAACATTCCAACAAGGGTCACGGTTGACCTCAACAGCGCACAAAAGGTTACACCCAAGTTTATCGGCCCAAGATAAGGTCAGGACTTAGTCTGAGCAGCCAATAGGAGGTCTCGGCTTGCTCACAAATAGTAGCAAGAATGTCATGTCTTATTCCAAAGAGCAATAACAAAGTCACAACTCACTTCAAAGAGGAAGCAAGAACCCTAGATGTTAAGCCAAAGCAACAATAAAGCCTAGACGTCAGGCAACAACAAGCCCTAACAACAAACCCTTGGCGTTAAGCAACAACAAACCCTTAGAACTGTCACTAAAATTAGATCTCTAAAAATTTCTCTTGTCAAGACACATGCTAAATGAAGTTTAAGACTTGAATTTCTAATATTAACAAGGTGGGGAAAGAACCCTTTTTACCCACAAGACTAAGGTGTACCATTAAGGTGGGGAAACAACCCTTTTGACCCACAAGACGAAGGACTTTTATCTTTCTCTCTCAAGGTATATTGTCTGCACGTGTTCCATACAATAACTGTGACTTTTATCATCATCGTATAAGGAAGGTCCAAACTAGATGAATTGATCTTTTGGTCTTCTACACTGCTCCTAGCGATCAAGTGCTAGTGACATCATCAAGGGGTGGCCAGCCCCTTGAGAAACAACCTAGCAACAGTCGTTTAGGAGAAGAGGACATCACACATCATCATCTTGGTCAACTGACCAAGATCCACTTGGTTAACTGACCAGGTATGTACCTGCAGTAGTAGCTTGGTCCCAAACCAAGAATCTGCCTGGTTATAGACCAGGAAGCCTCTGTCTCAACTTGCAAGATCTGCTTGGTTCCTGTGACCAAGAAACTGTCTGGTCCCAGTCCAAAATACCCTAGAGACATATAGGGTCCCTAGCCACATGTTAGGAACTTTGCCATGGCATTAACCTACTTGGTCCCAGACCAAGAACCCTAGGAGACTGCTGGCAGCCCTAGGGTACCTTCTAGGGACATACTTTGCCTGGTTCACTAACCAGGAACCCTAGTTAACCAACTAGGGTGCCATCCTCCTTGAGAATGGGTCTTGTAGCTGCACTATCTTTAACAATCCACACCCAAATCCGATTAGAATTGTCGAATCACTTATCTTGATTAGATTCTTGAGATTTTGCTTTGTTTTTAGTGGATCTGTTTCTGCCTTTGGATCGGTGCGAATACAATTATAGAAATCACATAGGGTTAAATATGAATCAGATCCTGTGGATGGAAACGATTCTCTACTGGATGTTATTTGAGGAAATGATTGGGAAATTAGGTGTTATTCCCTGCACAAATGTTGGTAACGCTGGATTGAAATCAATGTGCAAATGCTGGAGGAATCACAACACAAATGGTAGTTGAGATAAGTAGAAGAATTGAAGTATGTTGAATGACATTTTAGGTTTAGGTTAAAGTCCCTCCGATGTAGGAAACCATGTTTTTTCCATCTTTTTGTAAATGATTTCAAGAATTAGATCTTGTGGACGAAAACAATTCCCTAGTTGGTAATGTTGGAGTGAAATTGATGTGCAAATGTAGGATGAATCACTTCACAAATGGTAGTTGAGATAGTTTGAAGCATTGAAGTAACTTGTATGACATTTTATGTTTAGGTTGAAGCCCCTCCAACGCAGGAAACCATGTAAAAAAATGCAAGGAAGACAGTTGGAATGATAACAATATAGGAGAGATCAATCCTCTTACCCCTGTCAAAATTCACCTGAGACCTGTTCCTCCAACATAATGGACTTCAGAGCTCTCATGCAAACTAGTTCCGACAAAGAAAGCAAAAGCTTCCACAATCGTCACATCTACTAAACTAGAAGCAAACAGGGATCCATGGACTACAACTCTCCTCACCAATTTTGTGGAATGCAAACCTATAGGATTGCCCATGATAAACATTATCTCACCTTCAAGTCTTGTCTCCATTCAAATAGACATAAATCTCCCTCGAACAAGCTTGAATGCAAATGTGAGAGGATGTAGGAGGCAAGGGGGAGAGTTATATCATCTTCCTCATATGCTACCCCTTGACATTTGTTCAATGCTGAGCGTGTCTTACCATGCATGTTGTTGTGTTATTTGAAATTCCTAAGTTTGATTTGTAAGGAGATTAAAAACATATTATATGATGAGTTAAGGTGACCAAAATGTTAAATTTTAGCATTAGCATGTATTCTTTAATTTTTGCAGACTGTAAGATGACAATAAGACAAGTGCAGTAGATAAACAAAACATCAACACACATGAACACCCATGTTTTCACGGGGAAACCTATAAAGGACAAAACCCCCAAAAACATTAGTAATTCATCCCTTAGAGATGACCGAGTTTTGTAGGAGAATAACAAATTAGGGTTTGAACAATTTCATCCTTAACCAACATTTTTCATTAATGACATGTATCTCAGAAATTTGCAAACTAGGGTTTGCGGCCCAAGCTGCTGAGAGCTGCCTGAACTTCTAAGACTACCTAGTTCTTATCAAGCTGCTCGGACCAAAGAATAAGGCTGGCCGAGATCTGTACCTGCTTCCCAAAGCTTCCTTGTGGCTTCCCGTGATCTCAGCCTACTGCCCGAAGTCTCTCTGTGGCTTCCCATGATCGAGGACTGCTGCCTGGGACTGTTTTGAGTCTATTAATGAAGAGACTAAGACTGCCTGGAGTCTGTTGTACCTACTTTAGCTAAAGTCTAGGCTGCCCGAACTTTTCCATGTTACCCAAATGATTGTTCAGCTTGCCCGTGAAGTGGAGAAGGCTGTCCGTGGAGTAGATTTGCCTACCCGGATAAAAAACGTAGGCTGCCCAAATTTGTCTATCCTTCCTTTGACTACCCGAGCTCAGACCAGATCTGCCCTAGGTTAATATTGGGCAACTCAGATCCAAACCAAAACTACCTGATCTGGTTAAGCCCTTCCTGTGTTGCTACCTCGGAAGTGTCGAGGCTGCTCGAACTCTGTTGCTGTAGCAGAACGGATGAGGAGGTGGCAGCTAAGGTTCTATTCTGCTATCCGTGATGAGGAGCAAGCTACCTTTGATGCTGACTGAGACCTAGATGAAGAATTTTGGGCCTCTCGTGATGAGAGGGGGTTTCCCTGGATCCACCCCTCAGCTGCCCCTGCTACTTGAACAACTTCCTGTAGGTCTTAGGGTTGCCTGATATTCTTAGACAAGCTGCCCGAGACTGGATGAAGACAACCCATGAATTTGAGGATACCTTAGGGTGATGCCCTAGCTCTGTCCTCCAGCTGGCCGTAAATGGAAGAGGATGGTAGCAGCTGATTGTGCATAAAGGAGGTGAAACCCTAGCTGCTTAGGGTTTTTGTTGTAGGTTGTAGAGATGCCCTAGGTGTTTAGGGTATGGTGCAAGAAGAAGTGACGATGATGCCCTTAACTAGCAATCCGCCATGCTAGGGCACATTACTAAAAAATGTACTCACCCTCTTGCAAGTAAACCAACAAAGATCTTTGATGGAGCAGTCACATGTCTTGATGACGAAGTGTGTAAATGAAAATGAAGTTGATCTTCCTTTATAGGCTTTTAGTCCCTTGGATGTGGACCAAACACAAAGAATAAAATGATATGATTTTTTTCTTTTACCTTTTGACTTTTACCTTTAGTGGCACTAAAGATCTTTTTGCATTTTCACTTTGACTCCTTAGTGGTCCAAGGGTCCTTATGTATTTTTGACTTTTACCTTTTAGCCTTCTTCAAGTGCCATGTGGTCAAAACAAGTGGTCATAGGGGTCCTTCATGCCCACTCAAAGTACATAATAAATAGGGAGAATCACTAATGCTTTTATCTCACACTCCTTATGTCACCAAGATCGGGTACTAGGTGTCTTAACCAAGGGTTGCTAATCTGAAGGTCACAAAGTCCACAGATCGAGGGTAGGAGTGCCTCACATGCCCAGACATGGTCTAGGATTTATAGTGATGTCCTGGTCACTGACTAAATGCCTCAGCCCTAGGATGCATAATTTGACCCAAGGTCAAATACTTGGTAACTGACCAAGCGTCTCCATTCTCTTGGAGAATGGCCTTTAACCCTGGGCTGAGTCCCCCAGTTCTAGATCAGTTCATCTTCCTGGTAACTGGTGTCTCCATTCAAAAAATGGCCACTAAGCTCTAGGCTGAGTTCCCCCAGTGCTAGACTAGTTCCACATCTTGGTCCTTGACCAAATGTCCCCATTCTAGAGAATGCCTACTTAGCTCAAGGCTGAGGTTCACAATGCTGAACTGTTTCCAAATCTTGGTCCTTGACCAGATGTCCCCATTCAACAAAATGGCTACTTAGCTCAAGGCCGAGTTCTCCCAGTGCTGGATTGGTTCCACATCCAGGTCCTTGACCAGCTGTCCCCATTCAACAGAATGGCTACTCAACTCAAGGTTGAGTTTCCCCAGTGCTTGACTGGTTCCACATCCTGGTCCTTGACTAGATGTCCCCATTCTCCAAGAGAATGGCTCTCGATGCTGCTTAGGAAAAATCAGCACTCCCTCTCAGCGAGAGAGGTATTCTTTGCCATGCCAAGCTTGTCCCGAAAGTACACAAACTTCATTGTTGTCAGAGGCTTGGTCAGAATATCTGCAATTTGTTTGTCTGTAAAGATGTACTGCAACTTCACAGTGCCTCTCTGTACTAGGTCTTTGAGGAAACGATACTTCATTTCAATGTGTTTCGATCTATTGTGAAACACCAGGTTTTTTGAAAGTTTAATGCAACTCTGATTATCACAATGAATAATCGTTGAGTCAAGCTTTCCATTGAACATATCAGATAGTAGTTTCCTATGCCAAATTACTTCCTTGCAGGCATCACTTGCAACAATATACTCAGCTTCAGCTGTACTTTGCGCTATGGAACCTTGTTTCCTTTTGGACCAAGAGATCATTGCAGATCCTATAATGAATTAGTAACCTGAAGTACTTTTCCGGTCTATTGCCAACTCAATCTGAGTTAGCATATCCTGCTAGCTATATTCCACTACTGGAAGTATACCTGAGCCTATAAGTGATAGTACCTCGCACATATATGAGTACATGTTTAGCAGCTACCCAGTTTATGTGCTTTGGATCAGACATGAACTGACTCAGAGCATTCACTGTGTTACTTATATCTTGTCTCGTGTGTACGAGATACGTCAGAGATCCATTGAGCTATTGATATAGGGTTGAGTCCACATCTTGTGAACTGGTGGCCGAGTCTCGCAACTTCTTCAACTTGGTTGTCTTGGGTACGCTCATGGACTTGCAGTCCCGCATCCCAAATCTCTGCAAGATGTCCATTGCATACTTCCCTTGTGTTGGGAAGATCTCGCTTTGCTTTTGCCAGACCTCAAGGCCAAGAAAATAAAGCATCAGACCAAGATCCTTTATTTCGAATTCAGAGGTGAGCTCCCTCTTAAACTGTGCTATCAGATGTTCCTCATCTGTAAGAAACAAGTCATCCACTTATCGGACAAAAATCAAGATATGATTATGAACAACCTATAAGTACAGATTGGAGTCAGCAGTACTTTTGGAAAACCCCAAGCTGTGAAGGTATCCATCCATCCATCCTCGCATACTAGACTCTCGGAGCCTGTTTGAGCCCATACAAGGCTTTCTTCAATGGGACTTATCTCCATGAGTCACAAAGCCTTCAGGTTGTTCAATGTAGACTTCCTCATCAATCTTGCCATTGAGGAAGGCTGTTTTTACATCCATCTGATGTAACTTCCATCCAAACACTGCAGCAAGAGAAATGATGGTTCTGATAGTAGTATACCGGGCGATAGGAGCAAAAGTCTCATCATAGTTTGAAGAAGGATGGGGTGGTTTGAAGAAGAAATAGTTCAATGGTCGAGATGGGTAGGTGTATGATGCAAGACAAGGTGCTTCCAAAGAAGTAATGGGCTTAAAGCAATACGTATTGCTGTTCATCTCCTAAACTGGAGTCTTTGGAAAGTGGTATATGGTATTACGCTGAAGAGGCATTGTTTGGAAGAATAACATGTAAAGCCACCAAAGGGTATTTGGTTATGCTTTAATTCCAGAAAAAAAGGGAGGAAATTTGGATTCAAAATGCAATTTTTTTTGTTTTAATTTATTAGTTGCTTATAGCGACCATTCTAAGGCTCATTGTTCACTGGATGTTGCCAATGACAAAGTAATTGTCAGTGAGGACACGATTGTAATGAGAAACCAAGTTTGTTTCACTCTATTTCAGATTTGAAAACCAATGATAATTGTTGGTTTGAGCCTGAAAGATCAGCGGAGTTGCAAGCGGCAGATGGTTTGCACTGAGCACATGAAGGTGAAGAGGTTGAATTCACTTCGGAAGGAACAAGAGATAGCACTGATTCAACTGATAGAATACTGAAGCATATTCAAAATGGTCACACTTCCGCAACTTAGAGAAGAATGGCCAAGTTGAAGGCTCAAAAGAGGAGTAAGGTGTACAAGAGGTTTATTTTGGGTTATGCTGGTGTAAATGCTTTCGACTCCTTTTTGATGAAAAAGATGGCAATGATGAGTGAAAGAAAGCACTCACCGAGATGATATGAAGGAAAGTTTGTACCTATGCCAAAGCTGGACACATCTAGATTCATTCTATGTATGAAAATTCAAGTTGGATGATGGATTTGCAGCTTGGACCTAAGGAGAGGCTTGTGTTAAGGTAATCTCTAAAGGCCCACGTTTCAAAGTTTTATTTTGCCACCTGGGCTTGGGAAAGAGCTAATGAGCCGATCAATGGTTAGACAGGTGGTTGGTGACTTGGTATACCAATAAATCAACTGGGCCAAGTACATGTCATGTAGTTATTGTGATCTCACTTTGTGACATAATTAAAAGCTATTTTTTGGAGTGCAGTGAAGAGGGGTTTGTGATGCAGACAAAATACGTCAGGATGTGTGGTAATGGATAAGAGAATGGAGAGTGTCAACATGTTGAGATTCATGATCATTACATTCAAATTTCAATAGCTAATCAAGAGTGAGAATCTCAAGCTACATCATTACACATTTCAAGAGAACACTGTAGACATCTTTTTTGACATATGCTTGGTCTAGATAAGTTTGTGAGTTTTTGGGAGAAGTGTTTCTCCAATTTGAACATTTGAGATCATGATAAAATTACTGTAGTGTAATGATTATATTGTTGTACTTTATTATATGTTAATACATCATTGCGCATTTCAAGAGCAGATTGCTGACGTTTTTTTCACTGTGCTTGGACTAGACCAGTTTGTAAGCTTTTGGGGCAAGCATTTCTCTCCAATGTGGCCATTAAGGGATCATAATAAAAATATTTTATTGTAATGGTTATATCATTGTACTTGATTAGATGTGAGTATTAGGTTCTAAAATGTCATAGGACATTATGTAATAAACCGATGCGATAATAAAGGGGGCCAGGACATGTTATTTGTCAACGAGGGATTACAGTAACGTTAAGATTTTTTGAATGAACACCTTTTTAATACTTATAAGTTATTTCAATCCTTTTATGTTCAACTCACTGCTGGTTTAAAAGGTTACTTGAATCTGTGTGACTGCTTCCTGTTTTCTAATGCATAAATAATGCACTCTTTTTATTGGCTTTTTCACAAATGAGATCAGCAGAAAATTTAAAAACAATTTAATGAAAGAATTTAACCTAAAATGTCAAAGGAGTAAACTAATTCTACGATTGGGGGAGTATTTACTCACATGATTTTTTTGGAATGGACCATTTTAGCCTGTAAGTCTCAAGCTGGGAATTTCTACAAGCACTTCCATAGTAACGATGGGCTTATTGTTCAGCCACACTTTCTCTAAGCCTATCTGTTAAATGTGGCTTTGATTTCCTTGTAAATATCTTTCAGGTGTTCTTATCGGTGGTGGGCTGAGACAGATCATCATCTCTTCCCAAGGTGGATCATTTATGCAGACTTTGCCCTTTGCTTGAAGTAGCAGTTTTGGAGCACTTTACTTTGAGATGTCTTATATATTATGAGAATAGGATAAACTTTTTATTGCCTCTGTAGGGATTTGTGCAGAGCTTTATCAACATTCTTCGGATACTATGATCAATAGTGCCATGGCCTCGTACACTCCCCATATTTGCTCGTTTTATCTGATTTGGGGCATTAGGGGAGTAAACTACCTTGCAGCAATTTAGTGGGATAATATTGGTTCCTTGGTCCATGTAACCAGCACTCCAGAGCACGCCACATTGATGGCTCCTAGGAGGATGAGAGTCACTTGGGAGTGCTGCCATCTCCCCATATTAGCTTGTTTTATCTGATTTGGGGCATTAGGGGTGTAAAGTGCCTTGCAGCAGTTTAGTGGGACAATATTGCTCCTTGTTCCATGTTACCAGCACTTCAGAGAGTGCTACAGTGATGGCTCCTAGGAGGATGAGAGTCACTTGGGAGTGCTGCCACTGTGGGACACCTTCCCAAAGATTCATTACTAGTATCATTCCCTTTCGCTTGGAGTTCTTTGACCTTGATGCTATCAGTGCTTCTATTTCTTCATAGTCTGCCCCGACCACAATGAGGGATTCAGGAGCGCTTTGATGTTGCCAAGGGCTACTTCTTAGCGCTCTATCATTCCAGGCTACTCTTTAGATATCATTATTCTGCAGGAACTTGGTGTTGAAATCTGCACTATTGACTTCAGATGATGATGAAGGTTAACTCCCCTGTGGTGGTTGCATCTTAGTTCAGGGTTTCTTTTTCACCGATTTTCATCACTTTCTAGTGTCTTTGTTCGGATAACCTACTTATAGGCCAATCTTTATGTCATTTCATTTCATGCTACTCATGTACTCTTTTAAGATTTGTATTTTTACACCCCTCTTTTGATTGGATACACCGGTCACCTTGACTTATTTTGGTATTTAGTGGACAACAATACAAATTTCAATTTCACTTTAGGGCACTTCACCCATCAAAATCATTGAAAACTTCGAAGTTTATTTTGGTATTTAGTGGACAACAATACAAATTTCAATTTCACTTTAGAGCATTTCACCAATCAAAATCATTGAAAACTTCAAAGTTTTTGACTTGCCACGTCCCTCCATTTTTCAATGTCTTTATAGGGTGATTAAAAAATGAAGAAATTAAGGGTACCGTACTTAAAACCGATATTTTTTTCATGATGACTATTGTCATGTGCATCTGAAGTGGATTTGGCTCAGACTTTTCAGATTCTTGAGGGTTTCTATTTCCTGAAATGACCGATCCAAACTCCTGAGAATTTCCATTATTTTTATGTTAGATTCAGATGATTATTTGATTGATAGTCTCGGCATTTTCAGTTAGATACTCCAAGTCAAATCGAACTTCTAACACAATTGATTCTGCCTTAATGATAGAAGTGATTATTTTGTTTCTAATGTCAATTGCAGGTGTGGTAGAATTAGTAGCAGATCATGTAGTTTGTCAGGAAGGAGAGCCAATATCACCTGAAGCATCTCGTATACTGGTTCGTGGTCACACTTTCATATCATATACGTTGTAAACCCAGTCTTTAGTATATTTCAATTTTAATATAATGCTGATTTAGTCAGTGTTCAGTATTGTTACTAGTAGACAATAACCTGTTTTTTCCGCAGCATTTACTCGGCGTTCGAATGGCTATATTCCGACTCAACCTTGTATGCCGGTGGAGTCCTGATGAATTTGAGATTTACAGAGAACATGGTGTGTCAAATCCTTCAGATGGTTCATAGCACATGCATTAAGCGTCAAATTCTTCTACAAGTTTTTTGGTTGACGGGGTTATTTTAATGTAATACCTCAAGTACCTTTTGGCATAAAATATTGGTTTATGAGTGGGAAAGTGTCTGAGAATAGTTTTCTCATTATAGTGTTGCTAGAGAAATTGGCTTGTAATATAGATGGCAATGTTGCTTAATTGTTGCTGAGTTGAATTCAGTAAAATTTTGAGGTTGTATTCGGAGGCATTTTTAACTTTAATGAAAGTCATGAAAATGTTTTGTCTACCAGTGCAAAATATCTAGGTATTTTATCTAATAACAAGGACAGGCTTTTTCTTCCTGAAAAAAAATAAAAAATCTAGGTATTTTATCTTTGAAATCCAACTTGGTTTCTGGTAGGCAAGCCGTTTGTACTTTTGGTAGTCAAGACTGAAACTTTTTTTTTTGAAAAATAAAAATGATAATTAGCCTTTGTCCTGCCCAGCCTTTTTATTGTAAAGCATGAAGGCCCAAATAAGATGTCATCGACATTAATGGTCATTGTAGCCTTCTAGGGCTACAAGTTTGTCGAGGAAGCAAGGGTAAACGCGCGAGAAGTCATCACGGCCGTGTCATTTTTTTTGGGCTGCTTGTTTGATAAGTGTGTTTTTGGGCAGCGTGGATTCATGCCATCTTTGAAACGGATTGAAAATAATAACAAATACGTAAAGTACCAACCTTTAATTATACAAATGCTAGTTCTAGGTATTAGACGTACGTGGTGTGGCAGTAAAGGCATTTGTGCTGTTCAAATGCAAAAAGCTGAAAAAAGTTAACTCATCGAGGACCATTTAGATGCAAAGAATCATTCAAGGACCACTTGGGAAACCCGACCAGTATTATTTTTGTTCTTTGCATCTAAATTTTTGTTCATCTAAATTTTCCCAAGTGGCCAAGTATCAAGTATTATTTTATTTATAAAAGGCTGAAAAAGTTAACTCATCTTAATTAAAAAAATCCATCCATTAATACTTACTCTGACCTCCCCAACTTAAGCAAAAATACAAAATGGCATCAAATAAAATTCCCATTTGTTTTGGAACACGTACTTAAAATAATATTTTTAATATTTGAAATCAAGCTTGTGCATTGATTTGATTGTGAAGTTGGCCTATATAAGTGGAATATCCAATAAATTAGGATGCTTTCAAGAAGATTATATATCGACGCCTCTTTATAATGAAAATCATTTTCCATTTTTATGACCAGCTAAATGTTCAATCTTAATTTTGAAAATATTTAATTTTTTTTATTTAATGTTTTTTAATTTTGAAAATATATAAGTATTTTTTTTATTTAATGTTTTTTAATTTGATGAAAATATTTCTATATTAAAAGTAATTTTAGTATTGATCTCATGTTAATAAAAAGTTGTTACAATGTATTAAATTTTAGTATTGGTCTCATATTATTAAAAACTTGCTACAATGTATTAAATTTTAGTATTTATCTCACTTTAATAAAAAGTTAATGGTTAATAAAATAAATAAAGTATTTTTAATTATTTTTATTGCAAACAAAATAAGATTTATAAAATTATTTAAAGTAAAACAAATTATATATAAAGAAAATATAAAAATATTTTATCTCAATAAGTTTTTAGTAATATTATACTTATTATTTTGTGGTGTTTTAAAATATTATTAATAGTTTTCTTTATTTGTTATCTTAAAGAATTTAAAAAGCACTGTATCATCATAAAAATGTTGCAATGTACTATCCATGAAAAGATATATCTTCAATTTTTTTTAAAATTATTTTAAAAAGTAAAAACAATTTTTTTTCTCAAATTCATTTATAAAAAACTAAAAAAAACTAAAATTTATAATATCATTCATTTATTTAATTATATACATTAAAAATAAAAAAATATAACCATCTTTATATAATTATAAAAATTGTATATTAAAATACAAAACAAAATAATTTGTCATACTAAAATTGTTAAAATCAAATATACTTATATTATTAACATATTTTACATAATAACAATAATTAAAATATGAACTTGTTAAAATCAAAGTTGTATTATGACTATCCAAAGAATTCTAAACCAAATTTATATTTTTTTTCTCGATTTGGAGATCTTTTGCTAGCATTAACAACTCTAACTACTTGAACCTCAACGAGGGGAAATTGGTCCATCCATCTTTCATACTTTGCACCAAACTTCTTCTTTCCCCATCTTGGTTCTGTTCATCTTCTGTATCTCTTTTGCCAAGGCTGACAACTGGGACTGGAACTGTACAAGTTCGGGAGTTGCACTAGTCAAGGGTATTCCCCTCGTACCTCAAGAAAGTCCCTTGCCCTCAAAAGGACAAGCCCTCCGGACTTCCGGGTCCTTACTGTGATATTTATTTAGTAACCACTGCTTGCCTTTAATTAAGCGGGCTTTACATCCCTGGACATGACTCATCCACCTAGAACCAAAATTATATGTATATATATATATATATATATTAAAATAGATGAAAAGCTAAAAAGACTAAAAAACTAAACTTAAAACCTTTATGAATGAAATTTTATTTATAATATAAGAATGTTTTAATTTAATTTGTAATATATTTTTTGAAATTTTATTTTATTATTAGAAATGATTATTTAATCCTATGCCCTTCATTATTTACATGAACTATAATGCTAATTACTAAACATCTAATTTATTTTCATTAATTAGATGTCGTTCATTTTATTTACCATTCGCCCTTTCACAAAAACACATCATAAATAATTTTCATTCTAAAACATTTAAAACAAATTATATATATTTTTTGATTGTAAAATTTCAAAATTTTATAACATATAGTTTTCATTTATCATGGTTCATCCATTTCATTTACTATTAGCCCTTTCACAAAAAATGTATCATAAATTTTTTTCTTTCTAAAACATTTAAAAAAAATTATATATACTTTTTAATTGTAAAATTTCAAAATTTTATAACATTTAGTTTTTTTATTATATAAATTATTATGAATCAAATATCTAAATCCCTTTATAATTGTTTTAAACTTTTATTGTTGATTTATTTATTTTTTAATATTTTCCCTCTTAATTTAAACAAATTTTGCTTTGTCTCATCATTTCACTAAATCTTACTTATAATTTTGGTTTCCAATTTTGATATTTATCTCATCCTCAACTTTATCAAAAATATTTCTCCTTTTCTTTTTAATCACAATCATTATAAGCCACACATACACTTTCTTAAATTCTTTATATATATGATTCACATATAATTGCGTGACATCTATATTTTAATCCAACCATAAAAGGCACATAACAACATTATGCTATCTTGCTTATTAATTATTATTAGTAGATTAAGTCATGAAGCCACATAAAAACCCAAGAGATACCAACCATAACTATTACCATGGGAAAGTGTGGTTTGAGGCAGCTGTTATCAATATGGAATGAGAAACACATGGCTTATGCAAATTCCCTCTCTTGTTACATTTGTTTAGTCCTTCATGGTCACATGTTATAATGCATGCAAAAGGTATCCACTCTAGGGAATCCAAGGAAGTTCAATAAGAAAAGTGAATATAAGTCATAAATCGTACAAAATAATAAATTGTATTGCATTCAAACTCAAATACAAGACACTTATATAAGTGTTAACATATCTAACTTATTCTAATCTTGGAGAGATAGGTTGAGAGAATATCTCAACAATCTTACATCAAATCTACATGCACTAATGGAAGCATTATCTCTAACAAGATCATGCTATATTGAGCTGGTTTCTTTCATTGACTACTCATTAGAAAATGATGTGGTGCTTTGTGGTTTATTCCTCTCACTTTTGTATTATGGTTTACTTTCTATATATGGCATTCAATTATTAAAAGGATAAATGTATAGTTTTAACTTAAAAACACAATCAATTAAAAATGTTTCCAGTCTTTTTAGAAATGTGCTTATGAAATTACAAATTGATATGTTCATCATTAAGATTAAGAAATAATATATGGAGTATATAGTTTTCTTCAAGGTAAGATATATATACACCTAAGCTATATAATGTATTTTTTATATTTAAAGTTTTGTACATAAACTTTATTGTAAATAATGTTTTCATTCTCCACTTGTCCTACAACCTTGCTTGAGTGTTCAATGTTGTATTATTTTACTAGGTCGATGCCTATTGATGATCTCCATTTGTGTATCTACCTTCCTAACACAATTTGGACCTTCAGAATGTCAATATGTCAACTTAAATGTCGACATTGAATACAAACATACATACATGACTTTTTATATCTTATAAATTAATTGGTTCCTAACTAGTATAGATCCATCTTAAGCCCGAAACTATCAAGCAGGGAGAGGGATCCAAATTCTTCAGGTGTATTATTTATTTATATATGATAAACTAAAAAAAATTGATCCTACTCTTTCTCTTGCTTGATAGATCCAGGTTTGATTTATAATTTTTTATTTCATAAGCCTACATGGATTTTTTAAAATTATTTTTATACTTTTTTATTTTATGAGCCAACATGGATTTTTTTAATTACTTTTTACTTTTTGTAATGTAATGTTACCTTACGTGACAACACTTCCCCCATATTGGGTTGTAGAGAACCTAGCTCCTATCAATGTAATGATTTCCACAATCTAAAATATGATGTACCAAATGAAAAGGGGCATTCTTATTATGAGGAGGAAGGTCTTCATTACAACTATTTTACTGCTATGTTTTACAGTTTGAAGGAAAAACAATATAAAGAAAATTAGATTCATAAATTCAAAAACACATTTTTATTATTATTATGTATAAATAGGGTTTGGTAACAAATTGAGGTGTTTAACAAAATACATGCATATTTTTTTATCGTTTTTTTTTCATTACATAAATTTTACTGTACTTTTTTTTCCTTATGTGTTTTATTGCACATTTTTGAAAGATTATTCATTAAGGGAAAAACATATAAAAAAGTGCATTAAAACAAGAGAAGATTGAACAATTATTCATTGAAAGTTTAAAGGATAAACACAAGGATAAGTACCATATAAACAATGTATTAAAACATGAGAAGGTTGAACAATTATTCATCCATTGCGAGTATAAATGATAAATACAAGGATTCTTGTATCTTTTCTTTTGGGTGCTCTTAAGTCTAGACATGCAACATACACAAATGACTCATTCTTCATGTTTGTATATGAAGAAATGCTCAAAATTTGTTGCAACAATACAAAAAACAACGAAGTATCTAACCATAGTCACAAAGGAATTACAACTTCTTGCTACAACCGACCCATCCTTCAAGTTGTCCACTCTATTTCCAAGACTTTGCTATCACTTTGCATATATTTTGCTTAGAATTCTCCACATATTTTGGCACCTTGTTGTTATTATGATAGATACAAGTTTTCCTGCTATGGTGGTGGCCTCATTGAGATTGCCACTCTCACACTTGAGAGAATCAATTCCTCCTTGCAACATCTCAAATTTCCATATATGTTCTTTGTTTTCTGTTCAACATAAATGTAGAGTGTGTCACCTCCACCATTCTATATTTTTTACATACTAAATTGCATATATATGTTGTAACTCTCTAAGATATTTACGACACTTGTAACTTGAATTTGTATTTCCAGCAAATGATGAGTAGACAAACCAGTTGGCTATAGTATTACAGTAACTAGAAATGTGTGAGAATCCTTATTGAGAGGAACATGTTCTTCAATTTTTTTTTTCTTTGACGTGTGCTCCATAACATGAAACAAGTTGGTCATGGAACATAGTGATGAAAATATTTTGTACATATAACTGAGATGATTATGAGATGTGCATCTATTCTAGGATGATATATTGACTTTCAATTCAATTTATTTATGTATATATTCAAATTTTCCTTTGACATTCTATTGCACCTTTTAGGGAAATTGGTAATTTATCTTCTATATCTTATAATAATTATTTGAATCAATTTAAAAAAAAACAAAAAAACATAATATGATAGAAAAAAATTGAATTATACTAGTGAAAAACATTATTGTATTGAAAAGCTTTTACATCTTAGTACACTAGCAATGTTTTAATGTGGAGTCACCAACCTAGATACGTGTGACCTCAACCTCGACGGAGAAGACGATATCCATGACACTCCACTAGCATATTATAATGAAGTAGGCAACATGCTGCCGAACACATCCCAAGCCCATGGGAAATCAATTCCACCTGACAATTCCCATCATGTGATCGATCCTAAGTACAATAAAGGAAGGAAGATAATTATGATACTTGAATTGGAAATGCTTCGAGTGTGTGTGAATAAGGAACATTGTACCTATCATGACTATCATGGAAAAGGAGTTATCTAAACTCTAGATGATTTGCATCAGGATTCCAATGGTTTTTTCGTTGAAATTTAGACCGAATTTGTTGGAATCGCAGTTTTGGGTTGCTGGAATTGCATAATCGGGTTTTCCCCAAGGGTAAACGAGGTCGTTGAATCCATTTATGCAGTCAAAATTGCAATTTTAGTGATTTTCCCATTGCCAGATTCCGATAAAAACCACCAAAGAAAGTGCAAATTGTCTAGAGTTTAGCTCACTCCTTTTCCATGATAGTCATAATCAGGTTGGCCCCGAGGGTAATCGAGGTTTTTGAATCCATTCATGCAGTCAAAATTGCAATCCCAACAACCGAAATCATAATTTCAGTGATTTTCCCATCCTCAGATTCCATCAAAAACCACCAAAGAAAATGCAAATCTCTAGAGTTTATCTCACTTCTTTTCCATGATAGTCATGATATGTACAATGTTCCCCTCTTCACACATGCTCGAAGCATTTCCAAATCAAGTTCCATAATTATATTTCCATCAAGCAATGAAGCTAAGAAGACAAATTTCCCTCTAGAGCCAATGGTAGCTACTCTTAATCATGACACCTATTTCCACAACACCTTAGCTTTATAATGCCAACAAAAAGTACACATAATGTTGTGAATTCAGCGAAAATGAAGTTACTATGGTGGTTCACTGCCAATATTTTCTAATTTGTGCCTTAGATCTAGATAGACCATGAGGATTAAGGGTTGATGAAAGAAATTCTTTGGCATAATGGGTGCTCTGTAGGTGATTGCAATATTTTATATATTTTATACTTCAAATGTACAAGATCTAGTTCTTGTTATTTTGTTTTATTCCCTTTATTTAATAATAATTGGTAAGCATCAAAAGGATCTCGGTTCTTGAAAGATTTGGTAACATTTTAGGATTGTGTAGCATGGATTTTGGGATAAAAGAGTATTTAAATTACATCTTTATGAAATAATTTAATTGAAAAGAAGGTACCAACGTCACATTTTGTATGACGATTTTCAAATTCTTGTTACATTGTTTTCCATCTTATATCCGCATGTAACTGAGCTTCAACTTCATTTTGGACAAAGTACACACACATTTTTATGTAACCATAGGTTCCTGTAGTTAATACTGCCAGAATCTAAGGATCCTTAGCTCTCCCATTGAACATAAACTTAACTCTTTTTATGTCTTTAGTGAGCATATTAATAGCTGTCTCTCTCTCATATTGTAGTTTATCAACTATTTTCTCGTTCTACAACTCAATAGATTCTAACCAATGATATTGCTACAACTTCACCAGTCTCTTTTCTAGGGAATTAGAAGGCATGCTAGCTGGGCTTACTCCATTGGAGAATGCCTGCTTATTTGTGATGTGAATATTCATGTAACTATTTTTGTTATCCTAAAAGGGATTCTTACAGTTGCGTCTTCATTTCATTTTCGTGCAAAACTTATAGATTCTTTCCTCAAGGTACAACCCCAGGTCTACACCAACTCTTAGTTCTCTTAGTTCCCCTTTTCAACCTTTTACCCTGAAAAACTTCTCATAACTTCAGTGTCAATCAATTGATTGCATACTTAATATAGAATATTGAGATTTTAAATTTGTATTAAGAATTTTCAGATGACAAACTTAATATAGAATATTAAGATTTTAAATTTGTATTTTTAGGTTTAATGGATCAAACTTAAGATATAATATTAAGATTTTAAATTTGTAACTTGAGTGTTGATATATTAATTAATAAAAACTTTCAGATTTAATGATTATTTAAAAATTTAAAATAACAAGTATAATGAGAATTTTCAGATTCAATGGTGTAAGCTTAATATAGAATATTAAGTTTTTAAAATTTTACTTAATAATTTTTGATTAGAAATTTAAAATAACAAATTTAATGGTGCAAACTTTATATAGAATATTAAGATTTTAAATTTTCAACTTTTATATATATATATATTATAGTAGAAAATTTAAAATCTTAATATTCTATATGAAGTTTGCACCATTAAATTNTATAATATATATATATATATATATATATATATATATATATTTTAAATTTAAAATAATAAAATGTAGAACAAATAAATTAAAAACGTAAATATTTTTTACATTTTGAAAGTCGTAATTTTAGTGTCAATTATTTAATTTTGGGAATTTCAGATTTAATGATGCAAACTTGAATATTCTAGTTATATATCCCTTGTGGCTGGTTTCTATTAATTAATCAATATGCTCTTTAGATACTTGTTGCTCTCAAGTTGTGACCCATCTATTAGGCTTGTAACTATTCACACCACTACAAGGCCATGGTTAGTAAAATTGTCAACTCAATACCTTTTGTGAATTGGTCCCATTTCTTGGGATTTCTATCCAGGTTTTTTTAAGAAAGATGATGAAGTGCGCTAGTTTTCTTATTTGTCAGATTCATGTTAGTCTCATTCAACGGAGGAATATATACTTCAGTTCTCGTTACGTATTGAAGGACTCGTTTGTGAGATTGTTTTGCATGTGCTTGTGTAGGGTGATATATAGAGTGAGGAGCCATACTATCAACACAATAATTGCCAAGCAAGGATTTTGGGTGGGTTTGAAGTTGCCACTTGATTGTTCAATGAATACTAGGGAAACTAGGAGAGGATAGTTAATTATTATTTTTTATTGTTTTAATGCCACACGTGGGAATTTAGTGCCGATATGTGAGTTGAGCTAGGTGGATTAACATCAAATAAACTATCTAGAGGAATACTAAAGTAAAGGAAAATTAGTTGATACCCTAGATTATTTACTAGACTCATCCACTGTGGCTAGGTTTTGAAGACTTTTTCTTTATTCTGTTAGCACCTAGATCCTACAATTTCCCACAAAACCTCGAAGTAAATTTATCTAATAATAGTATTATTTGTAGACTATAGTGTATATTACATTGGAATAGTTCATCACAACAGATCTTACAACTCTATGCAAACTCTTATTACAAGGTGTGTACTGAATATTTAAGACTCATTATATTACATTAATTCCACAAAATCCTAAATAAACTGAAACTAAAAGGGAAATAGATAAATAGAAATAACAGAACCACACATATACAAATAAGACAAGATATTCCTAGGAAAACCTACTATGGGGAAAAACCCAACCAAAAGTGAGGAATATGCCTTTCTCTTTGTTTATTGATTATGCAATGCAAATACAAAGAAAGTGGTACTCTCTATGGAGTTATCTATGTCACCGTGGCATGCATGATACTATATGACCTCTTAATTCCTTTGTTATGCTCTAATATCCACTTACTAGCACTTGCTTAGCTATGGAACAATACAATAATACCATAGGAATATAATTCTTTCTTCTTTAGTGGCCCAATATTTAACAATGTATTAATAGCCATCTAGGGCTAGTTTTTAAAGGGTTTTTGTGTGCTTCAAATTCTGATTAGGGTTAGGGTTTTGGACCCTATAGAATATTCTTAAAAAGCCACATGTGACTAAATCCACATGTGTGGGTAATGAGAGTTTAATTAACTTGGTACCATGGTGGTCAATAAGATGGCTCAACTTGCATGAGGCATAACTTCCTCATATGAAATCCGATTGAGGTGTGATATTTGTGTTGTTGGAAAATTCTTAGAGTTTAGAATAACGTCAAGAAGTTCAAAACTATGTTCACAAACTTTGGACTCAAACAAACATCATTTAAGTCCTCAAATGGTACTTGAAAGTTATGTACCCCAAATCTCCAAAGTAAGGCCTTCCCCTAAAATGGGCTGTACAAGCTAATTCATCCCATCTTTCCACCTAGAAAGCACTAGATACATGAAAAATCATATATTGATCCGTTTTGGATCATTATTAATGGATTTTGATATGAATGATAACATTGTATAAAATATAAGAACCTAATTAGACACAAATTTTATTCATTGGCCCTTGCTATGGCACTCTAGTTGTTTGAGATTATTTTTTCTCTGAGAATACTTTACTTTGTATTAGTGAGTCCAACCATAAGAAAGTAGAAGTTCATATAGGCCATCTATCCCCTTCAAATCACTCTTAGTTCTTCCTCCCAAATTATTATAAACAATTCGCATGCATGATACTGCAAATGAAATATGAAATCAATTAAAAACCTGCATAAACACACCATGTAAAAACATTTAAAGTTAAAAGTGTCTACAACTTCATGTGGATATTTTTTTCTCCAATTCAACATTCTACTCAAAGGGACAATGTAATCATCATAATGTATATTTGGCTTAATGTTAAGTTGATTCCTCCTATTAGAGCTCAACAAAAATGCATTGGCAAAACATCCCTCAAATGCAAAAAAAATAAGACATTGTACACTGATTATATCACATGAACACTAAAAATAATGGTTTTTTGTTTGTTTGTTTTTATAGATAATTAAGTTTTCCATTCAATGTGATAAATAACTATTACAATTACCATATCTTGGACTTGTGGTAGAGACTATTGCCTCATCAACATTGTTTTAAACTAATGTATGGTCATTTTTTGTATCCATAAGAGCAATAATTCATAAGTGAAATATTAGTCTTGAGTAAAACATTTACAATTCGTCATATCGTTCTTCTACCCTTAATTTTTGCATCCTTCATAAAAAAATTATATGGAACACAACACATATACCCTTTCCTAAATGGTGTTATTGAGGAAGAAGTGTACATAGAACAACCACAAGGATTTGAAGTTGAAGTCAGATGATCTCACGTATGTAAGTTGGAGAAGGCTATGTATGGATTGAAGCAAGCTCCTAGAGCTTGGTATGGAAGGATAGATAGTTTTTTGAGTATTTTTAATGGGTAATTGAAGAATGTTTGAAGTATCTTCCATATTTGTTTTGTTTTGTTTTGTAAGTTTGCATTTGTATTAATCAACTGAAACAAAAAAAGTTACATAAGAAAAGCATCTTGGACATATTGTTGGGGTGGTCTAAACTCTCCACCCCAACCTGTCAAAACAGTAAGAAAATTAGCTTCGTTACAAAATATGGCACAATAACACATACAAAATATGGGGGGCGAATACTATAGTTCAAAACACAAATGAATTTCATAGACATATAAACAATATTATGGATATACTGAAAGAAAAACAAAAATAATAGAACGAGCAAGTAAAACAAAGGTAAGCCAAACAAGATGCAGGTTCTTCATCAGCTCCAAGATTAAGGGACCGTGTTCTCCTCAATGATAGGACCACCCCCTGGAAATCCTCATCAGTCATAATTTCATATTGATTAAAAGGAAGAGGATAGGATTTGTGAACTGATACCCCAATGTCACGGACACACTTGTTTCTTAGCTGAGTGATGGTGGAAGGTATTGGAAACGGAACAGACGACGAGAAAGACGTAACCAGGATAGACCTCCTGTCCATGGATGTCGTGGGTGCCCCTGTGATGCTGCCACTACCCCCTTCATTATTTCCTGGCGTGTAGAGACACAAATCAAGGCGCTTCCACGCAACAATCATATCTCGCTTGTTAAGTGGAGTGTTGAGTTCAATCAACCTAGTTTTTTTCCCAGAGAACCAAACTTCGAGTGTAGTTACAAGTGCCAACCATATCTTCCATGAGGGGGCCCATCACATTCTTAACATTCCAGTAATGATTGAACTTAGCTTCCCACTCGTCAATCAATGTGCACACCAACATGGAAACACCAATGTTGTAGATATCTTCCTGCATCATATGCGAACCTCGTTGAGCGCGTCCTCTGCCATTGCTACCCCGGCGGGGCGTGCCATGCTGTTGGGACATGGTTGCACAGTGATAAAGCTCGACTTCAGGGCCAATATTTTCTCCTGGCATCTGTATGAACTGATGGTTTAGACAAAAACCGGTGTGCAAAGCAGCCCACATGGACGGACTAGAGACATAGCAATAGTTTTGAGATACAAGTCGAGGATGCTAATGCCTGTGGGAGATATATGGTGGGAAAGACCAATGGGGTATATCAGAGCTGAACAAGGAGGAGAGGATGTGAGACAGAGCCAAACATGATACTAGCAAATGAGGCCCCAAGACTTCCTTCGCAAGAGCCATAATTAATTCGATAACACGATTGAGCCAAGAAGCCATTAATGGAGAGTTGAGGTTGTTGGCAGGCGGTTTTGATGAAGATAAGCTGCGCAAAACCAAGGGTGATGTGCAAGATTAAAGATGATACATAAGACCAAGGATGGCATGCAAGGTGGAAAAGCCAACAAAGGGTTAGCTTGGTCATAATTTTGTAATAATTGGTCATAGTTTTGTAGTTTTGGTCCAAGTTAGTTAGGAAGTTGATCAAAGTGGGGCAAGTTTTGTAAAAGGAGAAAGCCTATAAATAGGGATAGGAATGTAATGTTGAGAGGCCCTTACGCTATGATATATCGGACTCTATGCTGGGTATGCTTAGTGAGTTAAGAGATGAATGTTGAATTGTGTTATGCGGAAGACTGATCTTTGTTTTGTCGCAATTATGAAGATGTTTTCTGAAGACCTATTTTGATGCTAAGGAATATGACATGACAGAGGTTGATGGAAACATCATTTTTTATGTCTTTCTACTTTTCTTGTGTTGAATGATGCAATTTGAATAAATCAATGCCATTGTATGTCTGTTGTTTCTGAATGATGTGATGTTTATGTGTTTTGAATCATGTTATGGTGATCGATTTATTTATGAGTACTTGTGATGCTGTGATCTGCATATGTTGACACGATCTAATGGTTAATGATATGAATATGTAATAATAAACCCTTGTTTGGATATCTAAATTAATGTTGTGATAGTTAGATAGTAGATGCACAAACCCACCTTACTGCGAAAACATGGTTTCGACAGTTCTCCCTTGAACATCTCGGGTGAGACTTCATCTGCTTTGCAGGTGTTGCTGGATAGGGTAAAACCTGTATGTGATGATGCTCAGGGAGATCATTGAGTTAAGGGTGTTGACAGAGCGTGAATCCTAGTCGACGGATCTCTGTCAATAGAGGCGACGATTCCCCTTCCAACACTTGACATGATGTAAAATTAGGTCTTCGAACCCTCAACGTGACTGCAGGGCCATCTTCGGATGCTGAGTGTAAATTCCCAAGACTTCCTTCCATGCTAGTGAAAATACCCTCGAGCTTGTCATCGGTGCACCTTAACTACATCCTGGGGGGATGACGAGGGCCCTTAATGCGAGGTGACATCCTTGCCACCCTGTCATCCCACCTCCCGAGGCCATGATTTCCAACAACAAGACATGTGGCACCCACATATGGGCTAGAGAGTTCCTTTGATTCTAGACTTTGACATTTGTGGACTATAATAGTGGTATTGATGCTACTGAGCCCACCTTCCATAAAAGATGAATTATGGAGGACTCCTTCATTAGCTAAATAATTTGGCAAAGAGTTGGCATAGCATTTCACATGGTGAAAGGAAATGACCCAATTATGTGAGAGAAGGGAGGCTAGACGGGTAATACCATGCTCCAATCACCAACTAGGAGAGATCTTACATGTTTGAGAATCATGCATTATATTAGCCTCCAGTGAGAGTATGATATGAGATTCCCCTTCAACCATTAAGGGGAATAGTTTATTTTTAACAACGATTCCAATGCCCCCTATAAGACCCTCCAGTTCAACAACATTATTACTATTATGTCTTATATTTCCATGGTATATCAACAATATATCCCTTATGTTGTTTCTAATGACACCTACAAACCCAACAATGCCAGGATTACCTTTGGATGCCCCATCAAAGTTAAGTTTATAGACACCCTCAGTAGGGACATCCCAAAGGTTAGGACTATCAATGTTGACTCTTGGCGACCTAGAAGTCCCAGTGGGGGGGGGGTGGGGGGGTAAGATGAAAATTCTAGTTACCCAATAGTCACTGCTCAAGGGGAGAGATTGGAAAGTCAGTTTGATTCCAAAGTTGAGAGGAAAGAGATTCCCGAAGGTTATTATGGATGATACGCTAGAATTCCTCTGGAATGTTTTTCTTTCCCACAAAAATGGGAAGGTTTCTTTCTTTCCAGATGTTCCAAGTGATGAATACAGGTATCAATTCCCAAAGAATATTAAGAATCAAGCTTTCAAAGGGGTTTTCATCCCATTGCTGAAGAGTCTCAGTAATGTTTCCTTTTACTCTCCTAGAACGTCTGATATTTTTTGTGACTCATAAAAAACTAACAAAGGAGCATGAATCTGGAAGATGA
This sequence comes from Pseudotsuga menziesii, assembly GCA_001517045.1. NCBI lineage: Eukaryota > Viridiplantae > Streptophyta > Pinopsida > Pinales > Pinaceae > Pseudotsuga > Pseudotsuga menziesii. The sequence goes on along the minus strand of LPNX011215605.1, from coordinate 152,467 downwards.
TCAATGGATTCAAAGTGAATGTTGCAGAGAAAAAAACATGAAGGCCCATGAAAGCCACATTTGAGAATATTATCCTAGGTGAGAATACGCCTGTGAGATAACAACCATAAAAACATGGAGAGCTTGGGCTAGAGATTAGGATTCTAGTTTTTTCTCCAATATATAAGGGGAGGCTCCTTTTGATTAGCTGTTAAAAGAGAACACACCTCTTTGATCGTGTAGGTAACAATGGTACCATAACCCCATCTGATGATATCAAGGCCATTCTTGATTCAAATACTTTGTCGTTGAATGTCCTGCCAAATAGACTCCGAGTGTTCTGACTCAAGGCAGCGTCTCCATCTACTGGGAATTTTCCATTGTCTAAAAGTAGAGAATTCTCTTTCTTCCAGATATATTTCACAAGATTATTGTGATTTATCTCTAAGAAAGCTTGGATGTCTTCTTGAGTATATTTTTTGCTGAATCTTGGGAGTTGTTTCCAAGCATCATGCCATAAGAGGGCGTAGCTCCTGTCCCTTATTTCCTAGAAGTCGTGGTGTTGAATAAGGGCTCTTTGGGTGTTGGCCACTTTCAAAATCGGGGAGCCTGGAGGGTCCTAATCAAATCTTACAAGATTTGCAGGGGTACAATCTCTACTGTATTTATAGTTCCAAAGTTGAGCCCAGGGGGTATAAATTTTGGATATTCATTTCCACCAGAGCTTGGCAGATAATACCCTATTATTAATTTCAGGGTCCCTGATCCCAATGCCCCCTTCAAGCTTTGGAAGACAGACCTATTTCTGTCTTACCAAGGCCCATATTTACATGTTCTTGTCACACCCCCATAATTTTTTTTGAAGTTTTTTAATATGCTTGAGTACCCATTTAGGAGCAGAAAGGACAGAGAAAAGATAGAGAGGCATGGATTGCAGTACATATTTGAGAAGACCTAAACAACTGGGTAGGTTTAAAGAGTGAAAGGTACAGGAGGTAATTCGGGTTTCTAGCTTATCCAAAATTTCTTTCCATGAGGAATGCTTGATCGCTGAGTCAAAGAGCGACGCACCTAAATACTTCGAGGGCATAATGGCCACATGAAACTTGAGAATTTTGGAAACATTGTGCTGGTTGGTGATGCTGGCATTATAGAAGAATATTTGAGACTTAGCCAGATTAATGGAGGTGCCAGAGGCTTTAGAAAAAGTGTCCAAGATGGATTTAAAAGTGTGCGCTTCCTGAATAGAGGGATGACCTTGTCGTCCACAAATTGCCGATAGACATTGGGGGGAGATCCATGAATAAAAAAACCTCTTAAAGAGTTGGAAGAGATGTCCTCTTTAAGCATTCTTCCCAATCCTTTAGTCATTAGAATGAATAGGAAGGGGAAAGCAAATCTCCTTGTCTAATCCCACAGGTGGGGGAGAAAGTGGAGGAGGGTGTTCCATTGACAAGAATGGAATAAAAAGCAAAGGACATTAAAGAGATAATCCAATTGGTCCAGGTCCGACAAAAAACAAATTCCAGGAGAGTTTTCTTAATGTACTCCCAACTCATTTTGTCGAAAGCTTTGGAGAGATCAAGCTTAAGGAGCATGCTAGGCATTTTAGAATGTTTCAAGGAGTGGGTGATTTCGTGGGCTAGGATGATGCCATCCAGGATTTGTCGTCCCTCCACATAACCATATTGATTAGGTGAGATAAGTAAGGGAAGAAGGGGTTTCAGATGATTAGCAACAACTTTGGAGATGATTTTATAAGAGACATTACAAAGAGAGATGAGACGAAACTTACTTGGGTGGTTGAATCCAGTTTCCTTAGGAATGAGAGTAAGGTGAGGGGCACTGAGGGCAGGGAGAACCCATTGATTCTTTGTATATTCTTCCAATAGATCTAGAATTTTGATTTTTAGAAAATCCCAACATTACTGATGGAAGAAGTTGATGGTAAAACCATCAGGGCCCGAAGCTTTGCCTGCCTCCATTTGTTTCACAACAATTTCCACTTCCTGCATGGAGATCAGTTTCATAAGAGAAACATTATGCTCCTTAGTAATTAAGGAGGGGATATGCATTATGACCTGATTTGTGGCTTCGTCTCTCGAAGCAACAGGTTCAGTAAGCAAAGTTTTATAAAACTCCGAAAGCTCTTTTTCCATATCTATGTGCTCCTCCAAAATGGTGCCTTCTTCAGTTTTGAGTTTTACAATCCTGTTGCTCATTCTGTGCTGGATAGTATATTTGTGAAAGAAAGTAGTGTTTCTTTCACCCTCTTTAAGCAAATCAAATCTTGACTTCTGTTTCCATAAAATTTCTTCCTGTTCACAACGTTGGTTAAGATGATCTAGGAGATATTTTTCTTTGATTTTTTCTTCAGTCATGTACCCAATTTCCATGATGATCTGTTGCATAGTTTCCAGCTCATTCTAAATGGTATCTTGGTCCTTGAAGATGTTTCCAAAAGTGCAGTGATTCCACTTGCAAAGGTTAGACCAGAGAATCCGAAGCTTCTGATGCATGATAGCCATTTTGGATCTTTCTGTGACATGCATGGTGGTCCACCATTATTTCATAGTAATATATAAGGAAGCGTGGATTAACCAAATTTTTTCAAAGTAGAAAGGACGATAAAGGGGTGTACCTAGACTATGCCAGGAGAGGGATATAGGCCAATAGTCAGATCCTACAGTAGGAAGAACGACAGTCTCCGCGACCCCACCAAAAGCAAGGATATTATTCGTGACAAGAAAGCAGTCTAGTCATTTGGAAATATGATGAAATCCTCCTCTTTTGTTGTTCCAGGTAAAGTATCCATAGAACAAGATAAGGTCAATAAGGGATTTGTTGGAAATGGTGTCTTTGAAGGTCTAATATTATGTGGAGAGGGATCTAATACCTCCTTTGTTTTCCTCCAGATTGAGGATCATATTGAAGTCGCCTCCAATTAGAATGGGGGATTCATAATGCTATTGGAAAAACCACTCAAGATAATGAAGAGCTGGATCTTGACATTGGGGATTGAGGCCCATAAACATTGACAAGATGTCCTCTGGTGGTAGTTCCAATAATGTGGAAGATAACACAGATGGAATGGGCGGTGGAGGAGAAGTGATTGAGATATGCTTGAAAAGGATTCCAAATGATGGAAATGCCACCCAAATATCCTTTAGCATCAATGGCAATTCTCTGACTTCATTTCCAAATTCTGGTGAAAAGAGTAGAAAGAGCTTCAGTGGAAAATTTAGTTTCTTGGAGGAAATGGATACAGGGTTTATCTTACAGAATTTTCCTTTTAAGCATTCTGTGCTTAGAGGATCCATTGAGGTATCTGACGTTCTAGGATATGATCTTCATGGGATAACTTGGGAGGAGGTGGAGAAGAATTTTGTTAGATGAGCATACTTCCTTGATTCAACTAGCACACTGCCTAACCTGTTTAACTGTTGTAGATCATTTTTACGACCTCTCTTCCTATTGTCCTTTTACATTTTTTTTCCTTTTGCAGAGGGTGATAAACTCCAAGTTTATTCTGAGATTTAGCTTTGACAAGTGATTCTTGGAGAAGTTGTATTTGCTTAGCAGGAATGGAGTTGAAGGATTTTCGAGTGCATGCAACCTCCATGCTTCATAGATCTAGATCTCCTAGGTTAGGATCCCTTAAGTCTTCATCCAGAAGTTCATTTAGTCAAACCTTTGCTGGTGACTCCAAATGAGTTGGTGAAGGGATGTTCAAGGGGTTCAGTCTATTATGGAGAGGATCATAATTGATTGGGTGATTTCTTGATACCGACTTGATCTTTCCAGACATCTGCTGGAGCGTAGGATCTTGAATCAAAGGGGTTTCGAATAATATTTTCCATGTGCACCTCCTCAATGGGAATTTCCAAATGATTATCCAGGATGGAAAAACTGTTGTTTGTAGTAGGGATATTTTCTTGAAATTTTTCCATCACATATTTTCGTTGATTATGCTTTTTTTCCCTATTTTCCTAAATCCTTCAGCGTCTTGTTCTTCATTCTTCATATTTTCTAGACTGGCTCTATTGAGAGGTCAATATCTGAACAGATGTCCATGCTCATGGAATTTGCGGTAGTGAAATGGAACATGCTCATAATCAAGAAGTTTGATCCAGTCCGAGTCTTCATGAGATAAACAAATTGCATTTGGAAGGCCGTTGGGAATATGCATATACACACAGATCTTTAAATAGGAAGTGTACTTATTCATTTTTGTCTGATCAACCGATTTGACATAGTTTTTGAGAGTGTTATCAATTTATTTAAGGATGTTCTCATCCTAGTATTCTTGTGGAAGGGAGTACATCCATATCCAAATAGGGGCCCAAGAGAAATTTTTTTTTTTTTCGGGATGATTTTTTCCATCCACTTTCTGAGATAAAGATTTGTCACGTTGAAGAAATAGGCGCCTCCTTATTCTACCTTGGATTTATCATCCAGGTGGTGAAATGTTATGATAAAGAACCCTTTCGAACCGAGTTGTAGATCAAAGTGGTCTTTCTGTTTCCATTTAGCTACTATCCATCCTCGCAAGGCCTGTTCAGTTGGCCAAATCCCATAAATTTGCCTATGAGAGCGCGATTCTTCATTTTTTGTGCTTGAGCATTGATCCTTTCCATTAGGAGATTAAGGAAAGGCCTATCCTCTATACGAGTGATGCATGTCAGGGTGTTGAACTTCCCCGTTTCCATATTTATTGGCTATTTTTTCTCCTATGCGGGAAGACCCTTCTCTCCCTCAAAAATTAAAACCTCTCTAGTCCCGATTTGGATGGAGATAGGTTCTGTAGAATTAGATATGTTGACCAGATTTCATCCTAGTATATTGGAGAGTTATTGGGAGGGGCTTGTATCCCACCCCCTTACAAATGCCATGACAATACTCAATATGTACTATGTGGGAGCGGCTTGAGGAAAGAAACTATTATTCTTGCTCCAAGTAGATCTAATCAACATTATTCATCTCATAGAATCCATAAATTATTCTTCACCACTAGTGTACATAAATAATACATCCTTAAGATACAAAATTGAATTTCCAAATATGACAAAACATAAGGCTCATAAAACAGGATTACTAAAACCAGAAAAAACCATTAGGTGTATAAAGTACTTTTCAAACTAGTCAAGGAGATCTAAAATTAAATAGGCGAGATATTCTATCTAATGAGTGATGTAAATTCAACTAAATCATTCCAAAATGAGAGTAAAAGATGGAGGAAGAGTTGAACAAAAATATAGGTTGTTTCCATGTGACTAGCTTTTACCCTTTTCAATATAAAACTACAAAAACAGTCTAAAACTAAGAAAGGAAGGAAATGCACTCTTACTAATCTGGGAAGTCAATAAAGTTAGAAGAATCTTATCCAAAATCAATATAAGGAGATCCTGGGTGTAAACATGGCAAGTGTTGACCAAAGGTGCAAGTGGAGGTCAACTACCTAGTTTAGAACCTAGGAAATTAACTAAAAAGATTAATAATGTTACCCTAAGTATGAAGTGGGTTTTTAATATTCTAACACCCACGTTAAGCCCGAACTTATGTGATTAAATCAGAAAAAATATCAGAAATATATAGGGCCCAACAACAAGGCTACATGCCCAAAAAAGTGAGGAAAATGGAAAAACCACATGGGGAAAATCCTCCCTTAAGAAAGTACATAGCATTGAAGTAAAAAAAAGTCTTCACTATGTATTGTTCTTCAATTGAATGAGATGAATGAACTACTTCTTGATGAAATACTTGGTGAATAAGTTGCAAACTCCATGATCATGCAGTAATGCATCAATGTTGTTTACACAAAAAAACATGTGGTGACCCCCCTTTAAACTCATCACTTAATGAAGTAAGAGCATAATATGGACGATTCTTCCTGATAAAATACTATGATATGAATACATAATCAATATGTGAAAATATATCTGTGCACACTCCTTCCCAAAGAGTAACAAAAAATTCAACAAAATCAGTTTCTTGTTCAGTTGCACAATGGTGAACCAAACCATGTGTTTTATTTTCAAATGGATGTAGCACCTTCTTAGATATAAAATGAAGCAGATTAGGCTCTGAAATATCATAATAAATATCATATTGGGCAGTGAAATACTGCAGAAATAATAGATCAATGCTATGAGCAATGATGCTAAGAAGAAGCACAGGAAATAGATTTTGCTACTAAGAATTCTCACAAGCAGACACAGGAAAAATAGAGAGAAGAAAAGAGACTGAATCACATGAATGAAGAGATGAATATTGGTGTGTATCCTTCCATTGAATAATGATGAATAATAGTGTACATAAATAGTACATCCCTCATAGGAAAATCGAGTTGTATGGAGACAACTCTCAAAGCTTAAAAATAATGACTTACCAAAATATAACAAACCCCCATAGGTGGCTAAAGCACTTCCCAAATCTATCAAGGACCTCACGAATTGGAAAAATCATGAGTGAGTTGTCAAGGAGATGGAAAAAACATGCTAATCCTAGAAAATGGAGGAAAAGTCATGAAGGATGGGTTGGCAATAAACGCACCCAGTTTCCTAGTTTGACTAGCTTTACCTTATCCACAGAAAAGTAGGAAAAGCAGAATCTGCTGTAAAGTGTTGTATACTAATTCTGGATGGTCAAAAGGTGGCCAAGATCAACCCAGAATTAGAAAGAAATCATTCCTAGGATATAGATGGCGTGTATTGACTTTAAGGTGCAAGTGGATGCCAACTAATTAAGCTAATGGGTGAATAATTAATCCAATAATGATTAATTATTTTATCCTAAGTTATGAGTGGGTTTAATATATTCCAACAAATCTATAGGTATAGTGTCTCCATGAACATATAAGGTCAAAGTAGGAAAAGAGAGTGCAATTGGGTAATACTGATAGTTGAGCAAATATGAATGTTTTGTGGACTTGAAGTCTGAACTATAGATGTTTAGATAAGATCCAAAAATGTGTAACATAAGTACAATTCTTATGAAGGACATGTTTGATGAATCAATGAAAGATATGAAAGACTTGAAACCAACATAAACAAGTGACATTGCATAGGAATCCAAGGAGGAATCAACTAGTGAAAATGTGGTTTTGTATAGTCTTATGAGTATTAAATGGATTGGTAAATGGTAAGGATAGTGTCATAACCTACATATAATCCTAATTATTGATTTATAAATCATATTCATAATAATTTGAGTGGATTAAGGAAGAACTTGATGAAGACAAGTAAGAAACTAGGTGTTATACCTAGAAATGGCACTTCTTCGTACGAGTAGCTGTGTCATCACAAAAAGGACATAATGGATAGAAGTAGCATTAACTATATAAGAAGTTTGGACCTTGAACACACATTTTTTACTCCAGTATCAACATTTTTTGAATATGAATTCACCTTGAATACATGACTTTCCTTTTGACAACCTGCGTACCATACGGAATTTGCACACAAGAAACCATCGTATCGATATCAAATGTTGAATACATGAGTTTCCTTAAGAAAAACCACGTATCATATGCGTTGACTCATTAAAACCCACGTATTTCATTAAAATTTGTTAAAAATAAAAAGACAACTAATCATGGTGAAGTTGGGGTCAGTTTGGTAACCATCCGAACTCCCCTAACATTCCTAGCCTCACAAGTCTTCCTCCTAATGAACTATAAAAAGAGGAGAGGGGCTAGAGAATGGGGTGACCAATTTGGAGGCAAATTTATACTGAAGGATTTCCCTTAAGGAGAGAAGCAAGAGGGATCAGATCTAGGTTTTAGAAAAGCTTGATCAGGTAGAGGTATATGTAATTGTTCCAGAAAAATCTATCAATAAAGAAAGTCTTATACTTCCATATATGTGTAATGCATGTTTCAACTGTTTTTGAGTTTTGATCTAGATTTTTATTTTTATATAAGTTTCAATCGTTATATATGTTCATGTCTCATATGTTATAACAATTGAAGGTGTTTTGAAGAAGGTTATTTCTTTGTTGTAGGTGTTGGATATTTGGAGCAAAGGAGCATTTTGGAAAAGAGACCAAGATAGGACCACCCTTAGAATAAGGTATGCATCCTTCCTATATCTTTCTTTAATATTTTCGTATAGAACCTCAGTTGTCTATTAGAAAACCCTTAGTACATTGGTGGCCTCAAACCCCAGCCATAGGATAGATTCCGTAACAACATAACTAGTGACTCCGCTGGGTAGTTTCCTTTGTTTTGGAGTGTCTTTGATGGATTTTTTTTCCAGTTTTGTCATTTCTGGTCCTGAATCTAGCTTGCAATATTAAATATTCAGTTAGTCGAAGTTGAATTCTCAACATTCTGTGTCTATTTTTCTTCCTTTTTGAATTTTTTTTGAGGAATCCATGGGTAGAGTACAGTTATAGTCGCATATTATTAGATAATACATGGGTTTCGCATAGTACAAACGCGTATGGTGTTGGTTGTGGAGCATGATATTTTATATCCAAAGATATTATTGAATTGTGTTTGTACCCCAGGTGTACTGTACACTCGTTCCCCCTACCATGGGGTTCTAGGGAAACTCCCCCCGAGATAGGGGGGTCTAGTGGCAGTGCCCCCGAGAATTTTTTTTGGGATGTGTGTTGGCCAACAGTTATGCGGACCCATGGTATTGGGTTAACTGTAGTATTTTCCCATGGTATTTTTCCCCTATATAAGAAAGCATTGAAACACGGCTGTGTATGGTATTATTTCATTGTAAACAATCTCTATGATTGCGTGAGAGAGATTGTGAGAGTGTGAAGAGGAAGTGCAGCGGTTTTGCTGCAGGTTGTATCCCTTCATCTTTCTGGACTGTAATAAAAGGACTGGCAATTTCTTTGTGGATGTAGCCCATCATTTGGGTGAACCATGTTATATATTTGTCTCTCTATAATGTGTTTAATGTGTTTTGTATCTTGTTTAATGATTTAAATGTATATTTTTTATTGCTATGCGGTCCTGTTTTCTAACAATTGGTATCAGAGTCAAAAGGTCTATTTGGCTAGTAAACTCATAGGAAAGAAGGGTTCCTGGTTTGAGGGGGAGAAAATGGAAGAAGAGGGAAAGTTTAGGGTTGAGAAATTTAACGGCAAAAAACTATCAGTTATGAAAGATGCAAATGGAGGACTATCTATACCTGCCGTTGGGCGGAAAAGAAAAACAACTGACGACTATGAAGGATGAAGAATGGGAGGTTCTTGACAGAAAGGCACTGGGAATAATACGACTATGCCTGGCTTCGTCGATGGCTTTCAATATTTCAAAGTAAAAAACAACGGAGGGTGTGATGAGCGTATTGGGTAAGCTCTACGAAAAACCCTCGACTTCCAACAAGGTATTTTTAATGAGGCATTTATTTAATATGAAGATGTCGAAAGGTGGATATGTTGCCGATCATTTAAATGAGTTTAATACACTTACCAGTTAGTTAAGTTCTGTAAACGTGAACTTTGATGATGAGGTTATGGCTCTTCTAATCTTGTGCTCATTGCTAGAAAGTTGGAATTGCTTGGTCATGGCTGTAAGTAACTCTCTCCCTAGTTCAAACACTCTTAAGTTTGATGATGTTGTTGGTGTTATTCTTAGTGAGGAAATGCGAAGAAAAAACACAGGTGAGACATCAGGTAATGCGTTGAACATGGAGAGCAGAGGGAGACAAAATGAGAGAGGAAGGAGCCCAGGAAATCACGACAAGTCTAAAAAGGGAAGATCCATGTCCAGATTCAAAAAAATAGAGTGCTGGAACTGTGGTAAGAAAGGACACCTGAAGAAAGACTGCAGAGCACCAAAGAATAAAGGTGAGAGGAAGCAAGAGACTACTCAGGAAGCGAATGTAGCAAGTGATGTGTTATAAGATGATTTGATTCTTGCATTATATAATACTAGTGATTACTAGGTAGTAGATTCAGGGGTTTCATGTCATGCTACACCCCATAGGAAATTCTTTCATGATCATGTTCAAGGTGATTTTGGACATTTTTTTATTGGGGGATGATGAACCATATAAAATTGTTGGAAAGGGTAAGGTACGGATTAAGTTAAATAATGGAAATGAATAGATGCTAAAATATGTAAGGCACAATCCTGCTATGAAAAGAAATCTGATCTCAACAAGGCAGTTGGGAGATAGCTGTTGTTTGTCTATGTTTGGAGAAATGTGGTGGAAGATCACTAAAGGATCAGTGGTAATATCAAAAGGGGATAGGATATGTACGTTATATTTATGTCCTCATAATACTTATTATTCTATCTCTGTAGCTTCCATAGAAACAGGTGCGGCGTTGTGGCACCATAGGCTTGGGCACATGAGTGAGAAGGGGATGCAAATTCTTCACTCAAGGAAACTGCTTCCAGATCTGAAGCAGGTAAGTTTGGAATTTTGTGAGAACTGTGTTTATGGAAAACAAAATAGAGTTAGTTTTCTCAGGGCTAGGAAACAAAAGAAGAGTGAAAAGTTAGAGCTTGTCTGTACATATGTATGGGGACCGAATCAGGTACAATCTCTTGGTGGCTCTCATTGTTATGTTAGTTTTATTGATGATGCAACTAGAAAAACTTGGGTTTATTGCATTAGATAGAAATCTGATGTGTTTGATACTTTTAAGAAGTGGAAAGCTTTGGATGAAAATGAGACAGGAAAAAGGTTGAAATGTCTCAGATCTGATAATGGAGGTGAGTACTGTAGCAAGGAGTTTGACAGTTACTATTCACACAATGGGATTCACAGAGAGAAGACAGTCCCTAGAACACCACAAGAAAATTGTGTGTCAGAAAGGATGAACAGAACAAACATGGAGTGTGCAAGGTGTATGAGATTGCATGCAGGGTTTCCCTTACAGTTTTGGGCTGATGCTGTAAACACTGCTGTTTATTTAATGAACAGAGGGCATTCAAGCGCTTTGGATGGTGGGATTCCAGAGGAGGCATGGACACCTAAACAGGTAAAATAATAATTTCTGAGAACTTTTGGTTATGAAGCATTTTTCCATATTGATAAAGATGATAGAACAAAGCCTGAAGCTAAATCCAATAAATGTACCTTTATTGGATACGGGTTTGATGATTTTGGATATCATTTGTGGGATTATGAAAAATGAAAAATCATTAGGAGTAGAGATGTAGTATTCAATGAAAAGGTCATGTACAAAGATCAGTTGCAGGGAAAGAAAATGGAAAAGGAAAACACAAAGTACACAGTGCTTTGATGAAATCAAAGAAAATGAAGTTCCAAAGGAACCAGAAAATCAAGAGCAGCAGTAGGTACCTGAAACTCCTGCAACAGTAAGAAAATATACCAGGTTAAGTAGACCCCATGAATGATTCTCTCCTTTACTGTATTATTTATTGATGACTGATTCTGGTGAACCAGAATGTTATGAAGAAGCAATGCATGTAGAAACTAGAAAGAAGTGGGAGCAAGGCATGGATGAGGAGATGGAATCATTGGTAAGAAACCAGACTTGGGATCTGGTCAAGTTTCCTGTAGGAAAAAGGGCATTACAGAATAAATGGGTTTACAGGTTTAAGGAAGAAGATGAAGGCAAGAAGCAATACAAGGATAGACTTGTTGTAAAGGGGTTTGCATAAAAGAAAGGTATACACTTGGATGAAATATTTTCTCCTATTTTTAAAATGAATTCAATTATAACTATTTTAAGTCTAGTGGTGGTAGAAGATTTGAATCTTGAACAGTTAGATGTAAAAACAACCTTTCTCCATGAGGATTTGGAAGAAGAGATTTATATGCAGCAGCCACAAGGGTATGAGGTCAAAGGGAAGGAGAATTTGGTTTGTAGGTTGAAGAAGAGATTGTATGGCCTGAAGCAAGCTCCAAGGTAGTGGTATTTAAAATTTGATAAGTTTATGACAAACCAAGGTTATAATAGATGTCATTGCGACCACTGTGTTTATTTCAAGAGGCTAGATAAAGAAAGATATATTATCTTGTTATTGTATGTGGATGACATGCTTGTTGCAGGGTATAACATGCAGGATATAAATGTGCTAAAAAGAAAATGAGCTAATTCATTTGCGATGAAGGATTTGGGTGCTGCAAAGCAAATCCTTGGCATGAGAATAACAAGAGACAGGAAAAATCACAAATTGACGTTGTCTCAAGGTGAGTACATAGAAAAGGTGTTGCAACAGTTTAGAATGCAGAATAAAAACCAGTTAGTAAACATTTAGCCAACCATTTCAAACTAAGTAAGGAGAGGTGTCCAGAGACACAATAAGAGATAGATTACATGTCCAGGATTCCCTATTCATCAGTGGTTGGAAGCTTGGTGTATGGCATGGTGTGCACAAGACCAGATATTGCACATGTAGTGGGAGTTGTGAGCAGTTATATGAATAATCCAGGTAAATAGAATTGGAAAGTAGTACAGTGGATTCTCAGGTATTTGAGAGGTACCACTTCTTATGCATTATGTTTTGGAGGTCCAGACACTATTCTACAGGGATATGTTGATGCAGATATGGCTGGTGATAAAGATAGCAGGAAGAGCACCACAGGGTATGTGTTTATTGTGGGTGGAACAACAGTAAGTTGGATTTCAAAATTGCAACAGGTTGTTGCACTTTCAACAATGGAAGTAGAGTAAGTTGCTGCTACAGAGGCTAGTAAGGAGATGATTTGGTGTAGAGGTTCATGGAGGAATTGGGTAAGAAGCAGGAGAATAGTAGGCTGTACAGTGACATCCAGAGTGCCATTCATCTTGCAAAGAACTCAGCCTTTCATTTGAATATTAAACATATACAACTTAAGTTCCACTTCATAAGATCTATTCTAGATGAAGAACTATTAAAACTGGAAAATATACATACTAGCCAAAATCCTGCAGACATGTTGACAAAGGGAGTAACCAGAGAGAAACTGAGTTCCTACTCAATTTCTATTGGCCTTCAAGTATGAAGGCGAAAATAAGAAATTTTCCAAGTCCAAGGTCCAGAGCATAGCCCAACAAGTGCAGCAGTGGTGGAGTTGCTGTGATCAGTCTCCAAGTGGGAGATTGTTGGTTATGGAGCCTGATCTTCTAGACCCAGAGATATTATTTAGTCATGTTTGTAACCCAGGTGTACTATACACTCATTCCCCCTGCCTTGGGGTTTAGGGGCAGCGCCCTCGAGACAATATTTTGGGATGTGTGTTGTCCAACAGTTATGTGGACCCATGGTAATGGGTTAACTGTAGTATTTTCCCATGGTATTTTTCCCCTATAAAATAAAGCATTGTAACATGGATGTGTATGGTATTATTGCATTGTAAACAATATCTCTGATTGTGTGAGAGCGTGAAGAGTAAGTGCAACGGTTTTGCTGCAGGTTGTATCCCTTCATCTTTCTAAATTGTAATAAAAGGACTGACAATTTCTTTTGGGACATAGCCCATTGTTTGGGTGAACCAATTTATATCTTTATCTCTCTATAATGTGTTTAATGTGTTTTGGATCTTGTTTAATGATTTAAATGTATATTTGTTATTGCTCTACGGTTCTGTTTTCTAACATATGGTACGCATCCTGTCCACTGAATAATCACGTATTTCCTGTAAGTAGATGTTTAAAAGGTTAGGGTTTAGTTGCTCTAAGTCCACTTTTTGAATGTATGGATTCTTTTGACTTTATCTTGAGTTTTCATTGGTCTGTGACTTGTATGGGTGTATGTTTGTTTGGATTATAAGCCTCCTTTAGTAGAGTAGGTTGAATCTTTGTATAAGACTTACTAGGTCTCTCCACTTGACATGTACTTGGTTTGAGTGTAGGAAAAATCTGAGTTTTCAATTTCTTTTGATGTTTGGTCTCACTTACAATATGGTTGCTTGAGTAGTTAACCTAATATTTTCTCTTTCCAATATTTGAACAACATCATCATTAGGAATTTTGTAGTTCATTCCAAGTAGGGTATTGTTGAACTTTGCATGGTTTTTGATGTTTGTGTTTATGAGGTCTTAAGTATGACTCTTATTTATACAATTGTTCGTAATTCTAGCTTGTATTTGTGTATAATTTATATATTTCATTTTATTTTTGAAAAGAAAAAGAAAAACGAATAAAATTAGGTGCATATTAGTCTTAAGTAGACGCATCATGCATTGTTTTTGATTTTTCAAAAGAGAAAAGAAAAATAATTAGACTTCCAAAGTTTATTAAAAAAATTTCATTACTTTTGAAAAAGAAAAAGAAGATAAATAACAGTGTCAATTTGAGATATTTTACATCATATATTTTTCTTTATTGTTGAGTAAAAAACACCATTTGTTTCACAATCATTATCATGAGTAAATAACAAACCTTAAAAAAGAATGCTTATAATTTAAAATTGATTAGTAACATTTTCTTTTTTAGGGACGATACTCACTAGCTTAGGCTATGGTTTTGGATCAGGGTTATCGTTAACTATCCAAAACCATATAAACTCAGTAATAGTGGTATTTCACATAGGAAATCCATTTTTACAAGGAGTAAGCTGGAAATATCCTCTTACACAGGAGTTAAGCACATGGTCATGCAAAGATTGGGTTGTGGAGACACCCCTCCAATACTCAGTTGAGCATGCACTAGGATTGTTGTGCATTCAGGGATTCACTCAGTACCACTTTTGGCCTTGTGCAGTTTTGGTATTGTTTGGATTTCAAGCTTTGATACCTTTCTCATGCACATTATTTGGACCGACAACTGTTCTGTTGGAATATAATAAACCTACTCATAAAATAATTAATCATTATTTGATTAATTTCCTACCCACTAGCTTATATAGTTGGCATCCGCTTGCACCTTAGAGTCAATAATTGCCATCTATAACCCATGAATGATTTATTTCTAATTTTAGGTTCACCTTGACCAATTTATGGCCATCTAGAATTGGTAACTGTTCTTTACAACAGATTCTGCTTTATTTGCTTTATCCTACTTTTCTGTGGACAAGGTAAAGCTAGTCAAATAGGAAACTGATAGCTTTTGTTTCCAACCCTACCTCCATTATTTTGTCTCCATATTCTACTATTAGCAAGTCTTTCCTTCACTCATTATCACTCACACATGATATTGCTTATTCGTGAGGTGTTTGGTAGATTGGGAAAGTGCTTTAGCCAACTATGGGGTTTATTATAATTAGTAAGCCTACTTTATGAGCTATCTTGAGTTGTATTCTAGCAACTCTATTTTCCTTTATAAGGATGTATTACCTATGTAATGATATCAATTATCATTTATTGATGATTCATTAATGTGTGTTCATTAATTCTTATTCTTCTCTCCTTATGCTAATTCTCTGTAGTTATCTGTGAGGTTAATTGTGTTCCTAGATTCTTAGCTTGTTTATGAAATTCCCTATGCCATCAAGGATTTAGAATTTCTACATGGTATCAGAGCTCAGGATATCAAAGCTCTACATGATATTAGATATTTGAGAGTTCATTAATTAATCCTCCTTTTTAGATTTGTAGGTTTATTTTGCAGGTTCAACTTCGAATGGATTCAAGAGTATCAGTTCCTCTTCTTTCTCCATTTACAAGCTATTAAGAGTGAAAATTGAAGATGATTTCATATCTAAAGAGATGAGGTCTGTATGAGATATCTATTGGAGCTGGTGAAGAGTCTTATGAAGAGTCAAGTGACTAATTGATTGAATATGATAGAGCAATTGAAGCTATTTGTCTAGCTATCTCTCCAAGCATGCGCTACCTTATTGATTCTGTTGAATACCCAAAGGATCTCTGGACAACATTGGATAGAGTTTTGGGAAAGGATAATGAGGATCCTTCCAGCTATGTGGAGAGTGCCTCTAGCTCCTCAATGATTTCTCTCTCTCAAGATGTCTCAGCCTCTACGGTCTCTGATGAAGTTGATCATGACGAAGAAATTTCTCATACAGTTCTTGTTGCTACTACTCTCTTTGATTTGAATGCTTCCTCTTCCAATCAAGAAGCAAATATTGAAGAGCCATATTTTTATGTGTCTCTTGAAGTAGAAGATCTTGATTCATCTTCTTATGATGTTGTTGATAAAAAATAAGTGACTAATGGAGCTTCTATTGCTATTGATGATTCACTCACACATTCAATGTTCTCTATGTCTTCTATCATGGATTCTGAGATCCATATGCCAGACCTCTCACACTTTGTGCATGCCTCTCTTCTTGATGGTGTGCAACCCAGTGACTTCCAAGATGTTTGCTTAGCCAAATAAAGTTCTTTTAGTGTCTTACCACTTACCATACTTGATCCCATGCGCTTCTGCAGCTCCTCCTTTGTTCTTGGCACTCATTCTCAGAGCCTCCTTGAATATTTTTAGCATCACTATCTTTCCTCCTCTCATACTTCTACCATAGAGGATTATTTACCAGTATATTCCCATGAGTCTACTGTTGTTTTCACACAATGATCTCTTGGATTCTTTGGAATCTATATCAACCCATGGAGCCCATGCATTCACACTCTTTGATTCTATGTTCCTAAAAGGTCACTTGCACATATCCTCTCTGTGTAAATGAAGATGGAGACATTATACATTCAATTGGACAGTTATTTCACCTATCTGGAGCTCATTTCATCTCTATTGGTTCGAAGTTCAAGTCATCTCATCATCTTGGAGCTTATTACAATTCTCAAGATCCTTCAGAATTTCCTTCACATCATTGGATATCAGTTGTTCTACATGGTCCTAGTATCCATCTTGCAATTGTTTATATTCTTGATCCAGGTGAGCAGTTTTATCTTCTTCCCAAGAAGAAGATTCCTCTAGACATCGGCATTTAGTTTGGAGCAGCAGCAACACTAGTAGTTCAACATTTTTTGGTATTTCTTTTCATGTCCTTTCTTGAGGGAGGATTTTTCCCTTGAGGTTTTTCCTCTTTCCTCATTTCTTTGGACAAGATAAATTGTAAAAGGGTGACCATATCCTTGTTGCTGGGCCCTATATGCATATATATTTCTGATTAGTTCAGAGATATCATTATAAAGTCAGGATTAAAGGGGGGTGTTGGAATATAATAAACCCACTCATAAAATAATTAATCATTATTTGATTAATTTCCTACCCACTAGCTTTGATAGTTGGCATCCACTTGCACCTTAGAGTCAACACTTTCCATATATATCCCAGGAATGATTTATTTCTGATTCTAGGTAGATCTTGACCACTTTATGGCCATCCAGAATTGCTAACTGCACTTTACAACAGATTATTCTTTATTCTGCTTTATCAGCTTTATCCGCTTTATCCTGCTTTTCTGTGGATAAGGTAAAGCTAGTCAACTAGGAAACTAGCAGCTTTTGTTTCCAACCCATCCTCCATTATTTTCTCTCCATATTATAGGATTAGCAAGTATTTCCTTCACTCATCATCACTCACACATGCTATTGCTAATTTGTGAGGTGCTTGGTATATTGGAAAAGTGATTTATCCAACTATGGGGTTTATCATAATTAGTAAGCCTGCTTTATGAGCTAGCTTGAGTTGTCTTCTAGAAACTCTATTTTCCTTTATAAGGATGTATTACCTATGTAATAATATGAATTATCATTTATTGATCATTCATTAATGTGTGTCCATTAATTATTCTTCCTCTCTCCTTATGCTGATTCTCTGCAATTCTTTGCGAGGTTAATTGTGTGCCTAGATCCTTAGCTCGTTTATGAAATTTCCTATGCCATCAAGGCTTTAGAATTTATACATGTTAATCTAGAACCTCTTTTTAGATTTGGTATCATTAGAATATTAACTTAGTATTATTACACATGTGACGATGAAATGATATTTCCACCGCACCTAGGATAGACATTGGAGGAAACCCCATGCAACAATTATGAAAAATAGTTGGTGATTCAAATGCTTGCCCCAAATTTTTTTTATTGGGACCCAAGGTAACTGTTCTTCAATTCTTCACCAATTTCTTATGGGCCATCATCATCCCAAACTTTCCCTTGGAAG
The DNA here is from genome assembly GCA_001517045.1 of Pseudotsuga menziesii. Lineage (NCBI taxonomy): Eukaryota > Viridiplantae > Streptophyta > Pinopsida > Pinales > Pinaceae > Pseudotsuga > Pseudotsuga menziesii. The sequence continues at coordinate 134,545 of LPNX011215605.1, read as the reverse complement.
GTATATCTTCACCTACATGGTTGTGATACTTGGGAAATTTTCTAGTGGTTTGATTTTTGGTTTTCTTGTGATATAGTTTGTACTGTAGGTGTGTGTAAGTAAATTCCATAGCTGTGGAGGATCAAGCTTCTCATAGGTCAAGAAAGTTGGAAATCATTCCCCCATTTACAACCATGGAGCCTCCATCACCACCTCAAAAGCGAAGAATTAACAAAGAAGTTCATTTGAACCAACTGGTATTAGCAAAAGTATAGGGGAACTTGAACTAAGATATAGTCAACCCGAGCTTCAATCAGTGGAGATTCAATACTTGCAAGCCAAAGAGTTTGTGAGAAATTATAACTCACCCCTCATTGATCTAGGAGATTTAGTACTTGTACAAATTTGAGTGTTTGGTCAACCTGGGATTGGTGTCCCTCTAGGTTTTACAATGGTGAATGTGGGAGAATATCTAGGGGATGTATATACCCCCACCTCATCTATGTTAACTAGTGGAGTATCTCCTCCACATGTGGCTGCACCATTTTCAAATACACACATTGCACTAGAAGTATCACTAAAATTCACTTCGTCAACCTCTGTGTCATCGAGTACTAGAGTGGTTAGTCCTTCAATACCCACATACACTACTACTGGCCTGTCTAATGTAGTGGTCATTGGGATACCCAGTTTACCATTCACATACTCTCCTTTATTCCAAAAATCCCATAGTAACTGTTACCACCTAAGTTGTACTTAGTGGTTTTTTTTCAAGTGAGCCTGGTGAACCCGACAAGGATAACTTGTTCGGACTTTAGAAGACCTTCAGTCTTACTTCTGGGAAGCTTTGTTGTACTATATCACATGTTCATACCCCATGTTGGAATTGTATTAAATGTTCTAGCATGATAATGTCTGTAAAAGATTCAGTCCATTAGACTTTATTTGTCAATCCGATCAGCCTAGGGTGTTTTTTACCTTGGTTATTATTGGTTGTTGAATAAACGACTGATAATTTCTGAGTTTTTCACTCCATACCTCCAAAGTTGGGGTGGTCGGATTGGCATTTAGGCCTATTGAGGTTATTAGAGTCTATGTGTCAATTTATAAACATGCTAGGCATCATGGTAGAGTCATATGAACATGTCTAAGTCCCCTTATGTTTTTTCATTTTTTTCAGTGTTTTTTATTAAAATTTAATTTTTCCAAAACTTAGGCTATTTTTGAAAAGTTTAATTGGAAAAATTGATTTTGTAATAAAAGTGGGCCAAATAATCAGTTTCAGTCATTTAGGTGCTCATTTTCACGCTAAGAGCACCATGTAAACCCATGGACCCACTATTTCCTAGTTTTGAGTGATTTTCCATCACTCAGGTCAGAAATCTCCAAAAAATAAATTATTGATTATTTTAATTAATAAATTGATGAATAATGGAGAAAATCTAGAATCCTAGATCAGGGGATTCTCAGCCGATTTGATTGAAATCAGTTAGATCTGAACCAAATTGATTGGATCTGACAAATCCTTGAGTGAAGAAGGTGATCAAATCAGATCCAGAGTTGATCTTCAACAACCTTTATGGGGAATTGCACCCTCTCTCTCTCCTCCACACATGTGGGATCTCCTGGAATATCTGTGGACTAATGTGTCGGTTTATGGGTTGATGTGTCAGCTCAATTAGCCCCTCGGTTGACAAGTATGCTCAGTTAAGCTTCAGATCAGCATTGATGGACTCTCCCTCAGCTACAGTGGTCTATCTCCTTGGGTTTTACGCCCCCCCTTGGTTGGATCTCCTGGTTTTTGTATAAATAAAAGCACAAGATGCTTCTTCCAAGCTAGTTAGAGTGGGATTGAAGGGCTTGCTATTGTAATACTGTTGTAATATTTTTATTGTTGGAATAAAGAAGCTTTGGAGGCCAAATGGTGTAATGCTCTCATGTGTGTGGATTAAGAATAGTCTTACGGCTATTGATGTTGCCAGCTTTTCTCTCAATTTTTGCATTTGAACCCTGTCTGGCTTGAATGATTCAGATGAATCAATAGGAATTTCTCATAGCAAGTAAGGTTACTTGTTTTTTCTATATCTCATAGCATATATGTTTGAAGATCTAGATTATACATGTTTAATAAGTTTATTTGCATGTAATTCTTGTCTCTTTTTCATATATATATCCAGATCTCATGAGGTTTCATGCAGGATTGTGTGTTTATCTTTCAGGTAGCAAGGATTGGACGAGCCATGGATCTAGTTTGACAACACTGTACATCCAAAAAATTTGTGAAGGAATTTCCCCTCTGTATTCCACTAACAAGTTTCCATTGTATATCCATCCAACAACGGGCCTTTCCCCTTCTCTTCCTCCTTTCTATTAAAATCAATCTTCCGGTTACTTGTCTCTTCCTCTTATGATCAGATCTAGTTCTAAGAATTGAATACATATTGTTAGATCTAGTTCATAAGAGTCTTGTTTCTTAGATCTGTAATTTCATAAAGAATATCATTTCATAAAGATAGATCTAGGTGTAGGAATTTCCTTTTTTGCAAGTAGCTAAAGCATAGATCTAAAGCTTACTCATAAGGTAGTTTTTTTTTTCATTCTTCAAAGATTTAAATTCTGCAAGAAAAGTGCATATCTCATTGGCTACCCAAACAGCAAGCCAATATCCCAAGGAAAGATTTCTTTCCTTGGTTCCTTTTTGCAAAAATAGATTAGCCCCTTTTAACAATTTTTTACTTAGTTTTTTTTCGGTAACTAGGTTTTTTTTTCGGTAACTAGCGTGGTGACCCAAAACACTTTTATAGTGTGTTTGGACACATTTGATTTTAATTGATCGCTTTTTTTAGCAGGTCTAACAAAAAAGAGAAGGAGACTCTGCTCATTTTCTAACTCTTGGACGAACCAGAGCTTCCCGGAAGCTTCCCCCACCGCCGTGTTTTGATTTTAGCTTGTTACAAGCTTGTTGTAAGCCTTTGGATTCTAGATAACAAGGACCAAAGTGCATCAATTTAATTTTTCTTATATTGTAAATTTCTGCTAATAAAAAGAAAAAGTCTTTCGAATAGGCTCTTTCGAGCCTATTCACCATCCCCCCTGAGGGGATTTGCGTCTGTGTCATTTTTTACTTTTTGTTCATCTTTTTTCAATCTAGCATAGTTCTAATCTGCAGGGTAGTATAATTTGATTTATAATCATTTCCATATTCCATATCTAGTGGTTTCAAAGTAATTTTAATACTGACTCCACGACTTCGTGATTGACTCGCAAGGGGAAAGAGATGCATGGTAGGACTAATTAGAAAACAGACATTGTGTATCTTTGTTTTCTTTTTCATCAACTGTTTCATCAGCTATATTAAAATTAACCCCTCCTTGATTCCCTGATTGAGATCCACTTGGATCAAAAGAGGTTCTTGGAGGGTTTTCTTTTTAACAAGAACACTTATCTTAACATTTACTAAAATTGACAAGACTCCAGTGGGTATGCTCTGCATTTGGCTGCGGTTCGTCTGATCAGTCAAGCTGCATCAAAAGAAATTGAGTGACTAGAATCATTAGGATTCACTCTCCCAAATTGACAAACCATCAGGTGAAAATCCAACACCTCGATCAAACCATTATGGTGGCAAAATACCCAAAGGAAGCGGGAACTCTTGAAAATTGACCTCGGGGCGCCGATATCTGTTACACTTGTGGGTGCATTATGAACAATAGCCTCAAAGACTCCATTCAGCCCACATATTCCTTGCGGGTAACCATGAAGGTTTAGTTTTGGACATACTCCAAGTACTCTCTGGTATATCTGGAGTCCACCCCTTCGCCTAATTTTAATCAACTCATATTTCACATTAACTTAAAATGTACCAAGAGGCAATCACAAAACATTCAGTCCAAGCACATGCAAGTACATTGATTATATTTTGACTCCATTTTAAGGCACTGGCTATTTTATTTCTTTCTATATATATATTGTGTCTCAACATTGTGCTTTCGTGCGCCCATTTTGTATCTTGTCATCTGTGGTTGTTTATGGTTAAATTTCAAACTCCTAAGTAACTCATTCAATTTAACATCACCATACTAAATAATTTTTCCTTAGTAACTTAATAGGGTCTACCCCCCTTAGCTTCGTTAGGAGTTGAGCCTAAACGGAGGAGTCAAGAACAAGGTGACAGCCTTGACTCGAGACTTACCCCCAAGGACACACTGAGTGGCTTGAAGATTTCTGCCACGTGACCCAGGGGTGTGAAAGGTGGCAGCAGTAACCATAGTGGATCTACTTATTATGTTCAAGTGTATTCCTGGTATGGAGGACATATCCCTCCATCCTCTCCATATGTAGGTCCTACACCTACTTATTTAGGCGTGTCTTCTGGATGTCAGAATCCTTTCTTAGGATTCAAATTTCAAACTATAAGTCAGGTTTCAACTGTGCTAGTCCAAAGCTCTCCTTTTTCACTATTCAGTGGAAGAAATACAACTCCCATGTCTATGACACCCATCTCGGTCAGAATTAGTCAAACCCAACATAGTACACCTCAGGTCAGTAATCCGTTATATTTTGGGTGGAATCCATTCCAAAACATTGTTACTCCACAGTTGATGGATGGGGGAAACCGAAACCAACTTTATAGGAACACATGTATGGAAATTTCCTCGCACCAAGTTCCTCAATATCAAACTTTGGCTAGGCCTCAACTACCTTTTTCGGCAATGTTAAACTTTCCAGATCTTTCAAAATTAATGAATGACCCTATGCTCCATGACCCTTTGCTTAGGCAATCCACAGTAGGATAAACTAACGTTGCTACTCCCTCCCCCAAGTGCAATGCAACAAAAAGGGCACTCAACAGTCTAGTGGGAAGAAAAACAAAGGAAAGAAGGGAAAGGGAAATCAAAACAAACTAAAACCCACGAATAATGCCAAGGGGGTAAAGAAAGAGAAGAAAAAGTGATTTTTTCTTGAAAAATTAGTAAGGAATACCACTTAACTTATCAATGTCCCCTTATGGATAAAGCTCAAAATTTGTTGAAGCAACAACTTGCCGATCTCAAGGACCCTTTCCCACAGGGACAAAATGCAACTTCGAGCGATCCTAAGAGCATCGAAGGCACTCAGAATGCTTCCTATGTTGATCAATTGTACATTAATATGGTTTGATCCCATGCTTTATTGCAAACTAGATATATATACTATGATCCCGAGTCTTCGTAGAAAGATAAACAACCCACCAAAAATCCAACACCAGCCCCAATTTCTGTTGAAAAATTGGTTGAAACTATACCAATGATACCGAAGGCTGTCTTCAAGAAGACATTTCACAACAATAACACGAGGGTTTCTCCCAACTAAGTGGTTGTGGAGGTATTGGCCCATACTCCTTGTGCTATGTATTCCTTAGAAGTGTTACAAAGTTTTCCTTCACAACGTAATGCACTTCTGGAAGCTATAGGAAATTTAGATTATGTGGGCTTGATGGCCAAGTTTGACATATATAATGTTAAAACTTGTATACCTTACCATGTTTCCTTTCAAATTTAAGTTTTCCATTGCAAAAATACCACAAGATGTACAGTCATTGATAAAGATGCATCCATGTGTGTGATGGCTATTTCTTGTTGGAAAGCTATGGGATCCTCTGAGTTGGTCCCATCGAAAAAATTAATTAATTATTTCAATGGAAGGTATTTCTATCTATAAAAATAACATCTCCAATTATATGAGTAAATATGCTAAGAAGAAGCACTAGAAATATATCTTGCTACTAAGCTAATTCTCGCAAGCATACATAGGAAAAATAGAGAGAAGAAAAGATACTGAATCACATGAATGAATAGATGATCTTGGAGTGTATCCTTCCATTGAATAATGATGAATAACAATGTACATAAATAGTACATCCCTAATAGGTAAAATCAAGTTATATTGGAGACAACTCATCAAGCTCAGAAAGGTAGACTTATTAAATAGATAAACCCCCATAGCTTGCTAAAGCACTTCCAATATCAGTCAAAGACCTCACGAATTAGAAAAATCATGAGTGAGTTGTCAAGAGTGATGGAAAAACACGCTAATCCTAGAAAATGGAGATAAAATCATGGAGGATGGGTTGGAAACAAAATATAACAATTTCCTAGTTGACTAGCTTTACCTTATCCACTGAAAAAATGGATAAAAGAAGAATAGGGAAAAATATGTAGGAAAGCGCAATTAATAATCATGGAAGTCAATAAAGTGAACATGATCAACCTAGAATCAGGATTAAAATGTTCCTAAGGTATATATGGAAAGTGTTGACTATGTAGTGCAAGTGGATGCCAACTATTTAGGCTAGTGGGTAGGAAAATAATCCTAAGTTATGAAGTGGGTTTATTAAATTCCCAAACCCCCCTTTAAGTCTGAATTTATGATGTCTATGTCTGAAATATAGGTTTATACAAGGCCCAATAACAAGGATATGGTCACCCTTTACAATTATTCATGTCCAGAAAAGTGAGGAAAGAGGAAAAACCACATGGGGAAAATACTCCCTCAAGATAGGACAAGGCACACAATTCTAAATAACTTGTCTTCGGTAAGTCTTTATCTACACTTGAGTGAGCTAAATGAACTAATTCTTGGTGAAATAAGTGATGAAGAAATCATGAACTCCATAATCATACGCTAGAGTGTAGAATCTGAAAGAAAGAAGAGGAGAGACTCCTAGTATCTCATCAATTGATGAAGTAGGATAATTATCTGAATGCTTCTTGCTTCTAACAAAATATAATATGCAAAAAAATATGAAATGGAAAATATATTTGTGCATACTTGTTGGCTAATTTTCCTCACTCTCGCGACCCAGGTTAAACATACCCACAAGACCAACAAAACAACCCAAAGATATTGTCCCGATAGAGCAAGCTCAATCGACAAACACCTGCGATGCAGGCCCAGTCTCACCCGATATATCTTAATGTGTAACTACCAGAACCATGTTTTTGTAGTTGACAAGGGATTATAGTCCCCTTGCGCACAACCATGGTGCTCAATAGAGTGAGAAGGTTGGAGTCTTTTCTCTAACTCAACAATGATGCAATAATATGACACAACCTTTCCCTCAACAATTTATTAGCAAAATAACTTGAAATGATATAAAATATTGTCAAGGTTACTACACATTATATCCATATTAGTCTGCAACAGTGGTGGTGTGATGTCCCAAGTCTAGTGTATAGACCTGAAAACTCTTCAATTCTGCAAATTTATATTAAATTTTCTGATTTACAAAATATACCATTCGGTGCACTGACATAGTAGGGAAATTTTGCAGAGGAAGAGTGGGAAGAGGATATCAATAAAGAGTGAATGAATATTTGGAAATAAATTCCCCTAAAACATTTATATCTGGGACCATTTCTATTTTGGAATCCGCTTTGCAGAAACTTACTTTCATGCTGCTGGGTCACCAAACCGTGAAACTAGGGAATCTCAATCCATCTTCCAACCAAAGGGTTAGGTAAGTTTTAGAGGTGATATTAATTCATAAATTAAGTTTATTTACTATTTATAACACTTTGGGGCAGTTCCAAAAAATTCTAGGGAGTTTTGGGTGAATTTGGGATTTTTGACAGTTTTGGCCTAGGGAGACCCTGCGCAGTGGAGGATCCTAAAAGACAGTACTAACACAATTAAAATAGGTTAAGTATTTATTTATGGGAACTTGGGTCTATCAGTGATACACGGGAACTTGCATATCGGTTTTTGGGTGAGCAGAACTCTATTTATGCAAGAAATGGAAAAACTAGTTATTTTCCAATGCAAATCTAGACTAGGTTGACTTAAAATGAGTAAATCTCAGCCATTTCAAATAATATTGGAATAAAAATTTCAGAGAATGTTTATGATATCATATTACATCCAATAAAATTAAAATTAATCTCATCAATTAACTATAACACTCTCTTCAACATTATGCATCATTACGATGTATTTTATTGACATAATGCAAGGAAGGGCATGGAGGTTTGAACCATTAGATATTGAAAAACCTTGAACCTGTTAATGAAATATGATATACAGTAATGGATGGCTGTATTATGCTAAAAAATCCTGAATCAACTCAGAGAGTCTGCTCTATATCTCTAATGTAACCTGCAATGAGAAGGGGAGAAGAGGGGAAGAGGAGAGAGGGAATGAGAACCTTGGGGCGCATCTCCCAAGAGCCTGATGCATAACACTCACCAAGGAAGCCTCATATTCATAAAAATCAACATAATAAACATCCAAATTGAGATATGGATCTCCAATTTTCTTTAAATAAACCTGGGTGACTTGTTGAGCAAGTCAATCACTTGTTAAGCAAGTTACCAATTGCTAAACCCTAACCCTAGAAACAAATCCATGCTCCTTGAGGAAATTAGCATGTGTAAGAAAATAAATATGTATCCCTTTCATCCACCTTCATCCAATTTGGAAACTTTTCTTTCCTTGACCCATAGTTGCTATTTTTCCTTATGACAACTTTTCTTGGCTTTCCTATTTTTATGACTGAACTCCAAAAAGGAAACTGCATCCTCCTTTGTCAATTGTTGCCTCTTTTGTATTTGAATGCTTTTGTCATATATTTTGGAACTTTCACTTTTCCTGTCTGATTGATTTTGTCATACAGTTTCTAATTTTCTTCCTTGTCAAGTTGGCTTGCCTAAGTGGCCCTCCTGTTAATGGAAACTTATTTTCCACCTAATTAATTACATAATAATATTTAATGACAATTAATATACCAAGTAAATGCCTCATAAGTGGCATTTAAATAAAATATCCTAGGTTAATTTATTTAATGCATATTTTGACCCCCTTGGTGCTAGGAAAAATCAACACTTTTGGCGATCAAAATGTGGGGATATGACAGTCCTCCCCTCCCAAGTCTGCTTGTCCTCAAGCAAAAGCACCACAGAGTGCTGCAAATTTTTCCACCATGCTTTTGCTGCACCACTCTGATCATAGTCATTTCCCTTATACCATTTCCTTTAGAAAAATTACTAACCCAATTAAGGTAACTGAGTAGAATTCCTAGATCCCACTACCTCCTCTGTAAGGACCCAAATTTTGCTGCCACCTTTTGAACTATGTCATTTCTAAGAATGCTTGGATCCCGTGGTTTTATCTGCCTCCTTCCACCCATCAATATAAACAACGAAATTTTATCATTGTATAGGATGAAAATGAGGTTATGAAAATCATACCACCATATTTGAAGCTCATCTCTCCCCATTCCAAACTATTTTTTTTAAACTCTCCCACCCGACATGGAATTCCTCATCTGCTATCTTTGTTTTGGTGCAAAAACTGAACATTATGCTACTTGTTCCACCAAATTGGATCAAGTGGAACTTCCATGAATAGTCATGCATGATAAAGACATCAAATAGATGCCTCTGATGTTTCTTGTACACACAGAAATAGAATGGTGAATGTTTCATACCAGATGGATGAACCATTAAGTCATCAATGGAATATGTGGGAGCCTCCTGCTCCTCATGTGGCATCAATAGGAAAAATTCCTTCACTCAATTTTCATCTCTATGTGTGCCGACTGAAATAGAAGTGTGGATTGATTTATAGTGAAACAAATATCTGCAAAATGTGTCCACCAAAGGTGTGGATGCATCAAACCCATCATGGGCTGGTCCAACACAAGGGATCTCTTCTAACTCTTCACTGAAAAGAGGACTCCTTCCAAGAGAAAAATAATCCTTTCTCAGGAAATGTCGATGTTCTTGGAACTCATCATCTCCCGCAGTCTTCATTCCCAAGGTGCCTCTATCCACCCAATCAATGGATGAATAAGAAATTTTATTTTTTGATCCCTATGGAATGTGATCAGCCATCTTTCTGGTAGAGAAGAACACTTCATACTTACTCTCAACCTGAATGAGTGCTTGGCCAATATTTTCTTCCTCATAGCTTTTCACAAGCACATGCAAATCTGCTCCTTCCTCATGGCTGTCCTCCACATGAGGTTCCTCCATTATACCCAAAACATTTCCTTCCATGCACCATGAAAGGTGTGACACTTTCAACTCCTTTTGAAGTTGATATATCTGCAAATTTGACTCTTGAAGGGATCTTTGTGTGCTCTTCAATGAGTCATTAGTTATCTCCAACTTATTAGTGAGACTTTCTAATTCTTCTTCTTCCTTCTTGACTGCACAATGGTACATTTCAGCCTCCATGAGGAGATGATATTTGTCAGATAGTAGGTTCATATAGCTTTCCTTCATCTTGGACATGCCTTCTTTAAGTGCTATGCACTCCTCTAGAAAGGCTTCTCCTTCCATCTCTCCTCTAGAAGCTTTCCAACAACATCTTGCCACCCAGGCATTGATGTCAACAAGGTTTTTCATGGCTTCCATAAGATTCTCTTTGTCCTCCTTTAGTGATCCACTCAAATTATGTGGCTCACAAATAATATCCTCCATCAAGTTCCCTTCATCCAATGACTGACATACATGCTCAAATTCCTTATGGCACAAATCCATAGCATATGTTTCTTTCTTAGCACACAAATCAACAATAGAAGATCTTATCAATTCATGTACACTATATGAAGGGGAAGGTGTATCATAAGGTTGAAATGAAGTGTAATCTTTGAAAAAATCAGAAATTACCTTATAATTTGGAATTTCATCTTCATCATGCTGCCAGTAAGTACAAAAATATGAACTGTGTGCATCACTTTGCATCATATTTGTTTCCTTCGAATTTTCTACTTCACACACAACTGGTGGGGGCCTGTATTCCACTTCATTTGGAAGTTAAATTGATGATTTCAGATCTGAAATATGTTCTTCTTTTGGATATGATCCAAAATATCCATTATCATCATTAAAAACCTCACCCTCCTCTGCACTAATTTTGGGTTCACCAACAAAAAAAATAGGAGTGAATTATTTTCCCTCACCATTGTCCTTCATTTTGCAGTACTCATAGGAAAGTGTAATGTTTTCAATATCCGATGAATCATATGTCTGAAAATAATAATGGTTTCTATGAAAATGAGATCCCTTATCATCCATGTTCTTCACATTACCATCTTCCCTAAGTGATACTAAGGTGGCCTTCTCCTCCACCAAATTTTCTGCTTCACACCTAGGTGGTGTGGACTTGTCTTCTTCTTCCTTACATGGCTCCTGAGATGACTCTAACTATGATTTGTATTATTCTTTTGGATCTGATCCAAAATATGTCTTTCCACCATCACATGAACCCACATCCTTAGCAGTGGTACGAAGATCACTCACAAGGAAGCTGGAAGTGCATTCATGCTCATTCTCTTCTTGAAGTAATGGGAAACAAGTAAGATCTTCTAGAGCATATTATTTCAAGAAACTTGAGGTTTATACTTATTGAAAGGTACTATGATAATTAATTTCAAATACTCTTCTTGAGGAAAAACCAAAGAATCTCAGAATGCTTGAACATGCTGATGGATTTGATGACTCTTCACTTTTGGTTCCTTCTTCCTCCTCATTGCTCAAAGAGGTGGAACAATTTGGTTCCTCTATGGATGTTTTGTTGATCTTGAAAGAGTAATCATCTACATTCTTAGGCTCAAATACAATTCTACAATAAAAATAATCTTTGAAAGGAATGGATTTACAAATATCTTCCCCCAAGGCAAGATACTCTTTGTAGTGGTGGGGCAAGTTTTCAGATGCATCTATCATCTTTGATAAATCCTTCTTAGGATTAGCCATGGGTAGTTCAACATTTATTTATTCATACTCCATATGCTCATAAAATTAACCATACTTGTATCTTGACATTTGCAACCCATCATTAACATAGATCACCTCTTCTTCTTCAACAAACTGATCAAAGTCATCATCTTCAACTACTGACACAACCCTCATGGTTGCAACTTTAATTGGTGATCTGCAAAATTAGTCAATAGAGAGAATTATTTCCATAGGAGTGGAGGAAAGTGCCTTGATACCACTATGATTCCCAAATTCTGGTGTACAGACCTGAACACTCTTCAATTCTGCAAATTTATATTAAATTTTCTGATTTACAAAATCGACCATACGGTGCACTAACAGAGTAGGGAAATTTTGCAGAGGAAGAGTGGGAAGAGGAGATCAATAAAGAGTGATTGAATATTTTGAAATCCATTCCCCTAACACATTTATATCTGAGACCATTGAGATTTCAGAATCCTCTCTGTGACAATTTACTTTCATGCTGCTGGGTCACCAAACCGCGAAACTGGGTAATCTCAATCCATATTCCAAACAAAGGATTAGGTAAGTTTTAGAGGTGATATTAAGTCATAAATTAAGTTTATGTACTATTTACAACACTTTGGGGCAGTTCCAAAAAATTCTAGGGAGTTTTGGGTGAATTTGGGATTTTTGGCAATTTTGGCCTAGGGAGACCCTGCGTAGTGGAGGATCCTAAAAGATAATACTAACACGATGAAAAGATATTATTGAGTTATTTATGAAAACTTGGGTCTATTAGTGGCCCATGGGAACTTACATATCAGTTTTTGGGTGATCAGAACTCTGTTTATGCAAGAAATGGAAAAACTAGTTATTTTCCAATGCAAATCAAGACTAGGTTGACTTAAAATGAGTAAATATCAACCATTTCGAATCATATTGGATTAAAAATTGCATATAATGTTTATGATATCGTATTACAACCAATAAACTCAAAATTAATCTCATCAATTAACTATAACACTCTCTTCAACATTATGCATCATTACAATGCATTTTATTGACATAATACAAGGAAGGGCATGGAGGTTTGAACCCTTAGATATTGAAAAATATTGGACGTATTAATGAAATATGATATACAGTAATGGATGGCTGTAGGCTTCTAAAAAATCCTGAATCAACTCAGAGAGGCCACTCCATAGCTCCAATGTAACCTGCAATGAGAAGGGGAGAAGAGGGGAAGAGGAGAGAGGGAATGAGAACCTTGGGGTGCATCTCCCAAGAGCCTGAGGAACAACACTTAGAAAGGAAGCCTTATATCCATAAACAAAAACATAATAAACATCCAAACTGAGAAATGGATCTCCAATTGTCTTTAAATAAACTTGGGTGACTTGTTGAGCAAGTCAATCACTTGTTAAGCAAGTTACCACTTTCTAAACCCTAAACCTAGCCACAAATTCGTGCTCCTTGAGAAAATTAGCATGTATAAGACAATAAATATGTTTCCATTTCATCCAACTTCATCCAATTTTGAAAATTTGCTTTCCTTGACCCATAGTTGCTATTCTTCCTTATGACAACTTTTCTTGGCTTTCCTATTTTTATGACTGAACTCTAAAAAGGAAACTGCATCCTCCTTTGTCAATTGTTGCCTCTTTTTTATTTGATTTCTTTTGTCATATATTTTGGCACTTTCCCTTTTCTTGTCTAATTTATTTTCTCATATAGTTTCTAATTTTCTTCCTTGGCAAGTTGGCTTGCCCAAGTGGCCCTCCTATTAATGGAAACTTATTTTCCACCTAATTAATTGCATAATAATATTTAATGACAATTAATATACCAAGTACATGCCTCATAAGTGACATTTAAATAAAATATCCTAGGTTAATTTATTTAATGCATCTTTTGACCCCCTTGGTGCTAGGAAAGGTCAACACTTCCGACGATCAAAATATGGGGATATGACAGGTGCAACTGTGCGACACTATTTATTCCTTAACAATAAGTGACAGTGGCGTGACTGTATTACAACTTGACAATAAATGAGCATGAAATACTACACAATGCTTCAACTATGGTTTAGTCATTCACTGATTCAATTGATTTTATAAATACTACAGCATTCACTTAAGCAATTAAGAGAAAAAATAAAAAATAGCCCACAAATATTCAACAAGCACATTCATTCGACATAATATGTAATGTGGAAACCCAACTAGGAAAAACCACAAAGGTGCTCTTCATTTGACATGAGAAATATATGGCACCTTTCAGTCTGCAACTTGACTACAGACTGTTTGAGATATGTCTTTTAGATCAGACTATTTCTTGCTCTCATGCTCTTGGTTTTATTATTCTTTCTTTTAAATACTCCTGTTGATCCACACACAACCTGGATAGACTCTACTCTACTACCTGTGCACTCAGCTGCAGAATGACTCCTACTCGGCAACCCTTCTGCAAAATGGGTTTCATGACTCAAGATCCTTCTACAGAACTACTATCGGACTTCTCTCTGATATATTTAATTATTTGTAACCCTTATACAAAATACATTCCTCCTATTTATAAATTCTACAAGACCATGCAGGGTTGACTACACATAGTTCACTTAGTGCAGGTCGTTATCAGCCATAAACAAATGGTTACAAAACTGATAGACTGAATGACACAAGACGCTATCGGCCTGACTTACAAATATCCCTTCATACATGAGCCATCCGTCGGCTTACGCCAAATTTAGAAGCCATTATCTTCTTGACCTGTCGCTTTCTAGTTGTTTCTTTTTTGCACGCTGATAGATACTATTTTCCTTTGTCGGACTCATCCTCACAGAACTTTCTCTCTTCTACGCTTTCTTTCCTTTCTTCGCCTCTTCCCTTACCTTCCTTTACCTCATCGCGTGCCTATTTTTCCTTCTTGTGCCTATGATTCTATTTATTCCTTGTGCTATTTCCTCGCACAACAGGCCCCCAACACTGACATGTGCCTCATCCTGAGCCACTAAGAAAATATATGGTCCAAGCACTGGATACCCCATGGTACTGAACTTGTCCTGAAATTGTTTGAGAATTCCTTGTACCTGGACAAATTCTTCTCGTACCTCTTTCGCTTGCTTCTCCAATTGCTCGACAAGGTTGGAACTAATATGTTATGACGGTACATATTCCAGTGATTGAGTTATATGCTAGAGCTTCTATTGTACTTGTTGAATAAGCCCTATAACTTGTTTTGTTTCTGATTGGTGTGTTGTAACTTAATCATTTCTTCTCTTCTCCTTGTCATGCAAAGTTTTTATTTCTTGCTGCAGTTGTTTCAGCTCAACCACCTTTGCGATATTTTCCTTGATAGGAAACTTTTTCATGCCTTATTTAATCGCTGTTATTTTTAGCTCGTCTTGGCATGTGCTCTTTGTGAATTTTTCATTTGTTTCATCTTCTAAAAGCAATTCCCAAGTCTTAGAGACTACATCGATTTCTTCAGTATAGAGCTTCTCACCTTCCTTAATTCGATCAACAACTTCAGATGCTATTTTCCTGTGCTCTTCTAGTACCTCAGGGGGTGTGCTTTAATATCTTCTACCCATTTCTTTAGGTCATGATTATTCTGTTTATCCATCTATTTATTCTTGTTGGTATTGTTCTGTGGGTAACTCTGCGACTGTGCTTCTTATGGATTCATCCAGTGCAATCCTACTTTCTTTGTGCGCCTTAATTTCATGTTCCTTCTCCCTAAGAAGGACCTTGCACCCTTTCGCCTTCCTTGTTTCTTTTTTCTCCTGATAAGCAAGAGAATTTTTATGCATTCTGATTTCTGTTCTGACCACATGGTAAATAGAATATACTTTGACCATTTCTAGCTTGGAAAAATCTATCGACAGTGTCTCCAACTCATGGGAAACATCATCAAACTCTTGCGTCCTTGTTTCCAATGCTTGAACTTGGATCCCTATCTTGAGCGAAGGAAAAAAAAATGGTGTTTCTAATGTATCATGGGGATCAATGCCATACATATCAGCTTTGATAGTTCTCTTTACCTCATTAATGGCCTCAGTGAGATTATTGACATTGTCGGTGTGTTTATTGGTTAAGAGAATCTACTTTTTACCGATGCCCTTAAAGCTGGTCTACCCTACTTCTGTGATTGTGTCTACAATCATGCCAATGTCTTCATTAGCCAAGTTGATTTTATTGTTTATTTTATTAGCTTTCTGCTTCTTGTGATGCGAATCGTGCTATTCCTTTTCCTGTTCTTTCTGTTGGTTCTGCACATCCTCATTAGTGGGTGTCTTTTGAATCACCTTTATTCGAATCATCATCACTATCATCATCTTCTTCATTTGACTTGTGAGACTGGTCATCTTGTGCATTTCCCCCACCATTACCTTGGTCATTTCCTTGGTCCATGTCCTCGTCGACTAGAACGTGCATTCTTCAGTCTAGTCCTGAATGACTGCTTTTCTTCAATACAGAGCCTGATAAGCAAGAGCATTTTTATGAATTCTGATTTCTGTATTGACTGCATGATGAATAGAATATACTTTAGCCATTTCCAGCTTGGAAAAATATATCGACAGTGTCTTCAAATCATGGGAAACATCATCAAACTCTTGCGTCCCTGTTTCCAATGCTTGCGCTAGGATCCCTATCTTGAGTAGCAGAAACAACAGTGGTGTTTCTAATGTATCACAGGGATAAACACCGTACATATTAGCTTAGATAGTGCTCTTTACCTCATTAATGGCCTCAGTGAGATTATCTACATGCTCGGTGTGTTTGTTGGTTAAGCACATCTGCTGTTTATTGATGCCGTTAAAGCTAGTCTGCGCTACTTCTGCAAGCATGCCAATGTCTTCCTCAGCTAAGTTTATTGTATTGGTCATTTTTATCAACTTTGTACTTCTTATAATGCAAATCATGCTATTCCTTTTCCTATTATTTTTGTTGGTTTTGCACATCCTCGTCAGTGGGTGTGTCTTTTGAATCACCTTTATTTGAGTCGTCATCACTGTTGTCGTCTTCTTCGTCTAACTTGTGTAATTGGTTGTCTTGCACCTCGCCCCCACCATTACCTTGGTCATTGCCTTATTTATTACCTTAGTCAATGTTGTATTCAACTAGAATGTTCCATTATCCTTGAATTCATATGAAGTCGATGGTTATTGTGCATTTGCAAAATCCAGTCGCACGTCCAAGAATACTTGCTTCTTCTTTTAAACATCAAATAGTACTTTATTTTCTATCGTGGGTCACACCTGTGATAGTTCCTATGGTATATTCTAACTGTCTCTAGTCACAACACCTCCTTGTATTATGACAACAACACTTGGCTCTCTCGGTGCAACAACAATCATTTGAACATTTAGGTTCGGATTCGGGTTGGGATTCTGCACAGGGTTAGGACCTCCGATGGTCTGAGCTTGCCACTTTGCAATCAAATGTGGACATTACTCCATGTTATGGTCCTGTGCTTTGCAATATGAACATGTCTTTGCAGGCTCCTGGAAATATCTAGCATAATGGCCCAATTATCCACAGTTATAGCATACAATTTAGCCTCTTCCTCTGCCAAATCCTCCTACTCCTCTACCTCTAAAATTTCCACCCCCCCTACCTTGAGGGTGTTGTTTCTGTGGTGAATAGTAATTCTATGGGTGTTGAGGCTGATATTATGGATAATACACAGGCTGGTAGTGTGCTTGTGCTTGTTCATCCTGAATCTTCCTGTCATTCTTCATTAATTATTTGTCTTCTATCTTCTCCTTCAAGAGATGATATGCTATGCAATCCTTCTCATCATGTCCTACTGACTTACAAAATTTATAGAGAAGGTTGGTTGGGTACTTACAATATTCTGCAAGAATAGAAAGTCATCATCACGATGCCCTATAGACTGGTATATTCTACACTAGGGTAGTCCTTGGTTTCTCAATAGATTAGGCATGCCTGATGAGATATAGTTCATGTACATTGGATAGTCATCCTTGTGGTGTCCGTCTATTTGACATCTTGTACACCATAATTCCTCTTGGGATTCCTTTCCCTTCTTGATATCCTAAAGCTATACTGTCAGATTAGCCAACTACAACTGAATCTACATCATCCCTGCGCCGCCATCTTTGATTGACGAGGGTTCTATCTTTATCGCTATTTCTAGTGCTTCCATATGTGACACAATCTTCTGTTTCATCAAAGGATCTTGGATGCATGGTAACAATGTAGCAATAAACCACTCTTTATTATGTACATCCAAAATTTGGAAACTAAATTTGGCCATCAAAGTTTTAAGCCATTGATCAAAATCCCATACAGATTTTGTCTGTAACTGCTTTATCTCCTCGATCTTAGTGATACACTGCGACTCAGATTTAGGTTTTATGAACTCACAAAAAATAATGAGTTGGATCTCATCAAGGGTATTCTATGGGTTTCCTTCTGGTACTATGGAAACCTTTATAAACCAGTCCAACGCACAACCCGACAGAGTCATAATCATTTGCACTTTCCTTATGTCCACATTGTGAACTTGGTGAATCATCTAAACAACTTCGCAAAGGAACCAATGCTGCTATGAATCTTCTTCTCCATTCCCATTGAATCTAGGTAATCTAATATCTTCCCCAGCCATTGAGTTGGCATCGAGGATGTTCAATGAACAATTTAATGAAGCTGGAGTTTCGTGCACATTAGTCGCAACACTAGTACTACTAGTATTGACAGTTCTTTTAGGAGATGAGGCTCTAGAACTTACCTCTGGTGATGCTCCTAGTGTGGTGTAGTTACAATCTGATCTTAGTGTCTCTATAGATTATTTTAACTCTTCTGCTCCTTCAAAAATTGGGCTATATTCTTCCTCTTCATCACAAGACCCTTCATTTAGACGTGACTCAAACTCGTACTCCCTTTCTCCAAGCAGACTAGGACTTCATCTTCCTCCTATTATTTTTCTTATTTTTCCTGATCGAAATATCCTTCCACTTCTTAAAAATCCTGCTTCTAGTTTAGGCTCTGTACTTCCTGGGAACATCTCAGCTCATTCTTTCCCATTTTCTCTACAAGTCCTCTGCAACATATCCTTCCTCCTGGATATGCGACTGAACTCATCAACTGCAAAATGCCATTCTCATAGACGAGCAACTTTATCCATGTATTTATAGAGAACAAGTACCTCCTTCAGGGTCCTTGGAAAAAAATTCTTTCCACCTCACTATATGAGGTTATTGTCTCAATAGAAAAATAATAGCTCTAGAGATGGGGTTACTTACACTTGTTACCTTGCGGATCAACTGATCACTCCACTCGATCGCTTCTCTTATCTAAAATTTTGTTTGCTGAGTCACCAATCTTGAAAACCACTCATGCAACACAATAGGGAACTCTGCAAAGAATATTTTGTGAATATCTGTGTACAGGTATCGGTCCAACCAGTTTTATGGTATCAGCCATGATATTGCACTCTCCTCTTGTGAAAATTCTAATGTCTTAGAGTTTAGCCAATCCTCAATTTCCTTCTTTGTTAGATGCCACAACATTTAACTCAACTTGAATGATTAAGGGCCCCGACAACGAAACCATTTGTTGGCTAATTTTCCTCACTCTTGTGAACCAGGTTCAACATACCCACAAGACCAATAGAAAACCCCAAATATATCGGCCTGATAGAGCAAGCTCAGTTGGAAACACTTGCGATGTAGGCACAGTATCACTCAAGATATATTAATGTGTAACTACCAGAACCATGTTTCCACAGTCGATGAGGTATTACGGTCCCCTAGTTCACAACCAAGTTGCTCGACAGAGTTGAAAGGTTGGAGTCTTTTCATTAACTTGACATCGGTGCAACAGTGTGACACAACCTTTCCCTTAACAATTTATCAGAAAAATAACTTGAAACGATATAAAATATAGTCAAGGTTACCTCGCATTCTATCCGTATTAGTCAGCGACAATGATGCAACTGTGTGAAGCTGTTTATTCCTTAACAATAAGTGACAGTGGCATGACTGTATTACAACTTGATAGTAAATGAGCATGAAATACCACACAATGCGTCGATGATGCTTTAGTCATTCATTCATTCAACTACTTTTATCAATATTGCGACCTTCACTAAAGAAATAAATAGAAACAATACAAAATAACCCACAAATATTCAACAAGCACATTCATTCGACACAAGATGTAACGTGGAAAACCAACCAGGAAAAACCACAAAGGTGCTCTTCATCTGGCATGAGAAATGTATGGCACCTTTCAGTCTGTGAATTGACTGCATACTATTTGAGATATGTCTTTTAGCTCATATTCTTTCTTTCTCTCAGTCTCTTGGTTTTATTATGCTTTTTTTCTAACTACTCCTACTGATCCGCACACATCCTGGATCGACTCTTCTACTCTACTATATGTGCACTCAGTTGTAGAACGACTCCTACTCGGAAACCCTTCTACAAAACAGGTACTGCGTCTCAATAGCCTTCTACAACACCACTATCATACTTCTATATGAACTCTTCAATTATTTATAATACTTATACAAAACGGGTTCCTCCTATTTATAACTTCTACAAGACCATGCAGGGTTGACTACACATAGTTCACTTAGTGCAGGTCATTATCAGCCGTAAAAAATGGTTACAAAATAGACTGTATGAATAACACAAGGCGCTATTTACCTGAATTACAAATATTAATTCATATGGTGCGCCGTCCGCTGGCTTACACCAACTTTAGCAGCCACGATCTTCTTGACCTATCGCTTTCTAGCCATTTCTTTTCTGCACGTCGGTAGATTCTCTTTTCCTTCACCACACTCCTCCTCGTTGCAACTTTCTCTCTTCTGTGCTTTATTTCCTTCCTTTGCCTCTTCCATTACCTTCTTTTACCTTGTCGCATGCTTTTTTTTCCTTCCTGCACCTACGCTTCTATTTTTTCCTTGTGCTCTTTCCTGGCCCAACAATACTCCTTCCCAAAGAGTACAAAAATTAAGACAATTTGTTACACACACAAATCCCTGAATAGTTGCAAAATTGTGATGTGAATCACATGCCATTATTCCAATATGATGTATCACCTTACTAGATATGATATGAGTATGAAAATACTCTTATATATCAGAAACATTATCATATGGAATAAAAAATACAAAGGCTTCAGTGACTCCATGAGGATATAGGGCTAGACTAGGAAAAATATGAGCAACTGGGAAAACTGATGAGTGTAAAAATATGAATGATAAATGGAATATAGATATGAACCATAAGTGCTTAGAACATATCCAAAAATGTTTAATATCATTCCAAATATGACTAAGGTCATGAATAACCAACCAGTGAAATATAAGCAAGACTTCAAACCATGTAATATAAGTTACACTTCATAAGAGACCAATGAGGAATATAATAGTGAACTTGGGATTTGTATAGTCTTAGGATTATTCAGAAGTATGGTAAATGATATGCACGGTGGTATTAACTATGTAGTGACATGTATATCAGAATACAAACATTCTTCTAAATCATAATTATGGAGTGAGGAAGAACTGCTTAAAGATAAGTCAGTATCTAGTTAAAAATCACAGTTATTGAGAGATGAATCTAGGAGAATGATAGGTGGATTATCAAAAAAAGGATATGATATTTATGATTATGATATATAATAAAATGAATATATATCAGATAAATTAGAAAATTAATGTAGTTTTCCACTTAGGGCATAGTTTATACCACATTGGAACTGCGCACTATGACAGTGTTTTGAAGAATCAACAGGCTTCTCTAGCTCATCTGGAACTTCGATCTTGTGCTTCTCAAAAAACTGAGATATGATGTCCATATTATTCTTGAAACATTTATTCTCTAGATGAAATACCTTTCTACAATAAGAACAGTTGGATGTGATCCCTTTCTTCTTGAATTTCTTCACTGAATCTTCATTAGTAGGCTTCGAACTTTCATCTTCAATTTATGACTTTGGCTTCTTCTCTTTCACAATTTGCTTTTCTTTGGATTTTGTATTCTTGATTCCTTGAACCATGAGAGAATGATTCTTGCACTTGGAATATATAAGATCACCCATACATATCAATTTGTCTTGATCCTTTGTTAGTGAATCACATAAATTACACAAAAAAATTATTTTTCAATTAGAAACAACAAGCTTAGTAGCATGAAAAGTAGACTCAAAAAATGAGTATTTAGGACCCAATTTTGAAATAATGGAAAGGATTAATTGATAATATTTCTTCTCAATCACATCATGTTTAAGAATTAGAACAAGTGACTTTAATTTTGTGAATAAACCCTCAATAGAATCGAAACTTCTTGGATTTATTGAGAATAACTCAATCTCCAACTGAAGCGCTCATAACTCATCTTGAACTCCAAAGAGAGACTCTAGTTTGGTACATACTTGTTTTGGAGTGGTAAAACCATCTATATGAAAGAGTATATCAGTGGATATATAGAGGAAAATAAATCCATACTCTTCATCCAACCTATTATGCCACTTAGCTTTCTCAATCACAACATTGGGCTCATTCTCTAAAGCTAGAGTAACTCTGTGTTGTCCCTTATTGTGCGATAAAATGCCAAATTTTTGGATTTACATTCATGATAGTTGAAGGATTCAGGATTATAGCTGAAGAGGGATCCATACTTCTGAGTTGATGTACTCAAGAAGAAACTCTCAACAACTTGCAAAAACAAAACTAGGAGAAAATGTTGTAAGCTTAGATAAAGTTCTTCTTCTGACAGGGATATGAGACTGGATGTGCTACTCAAATATATATAACTTGAGAAAACTTGTGATTTGATACCATGTAGAAATAATAGCTCCAATTATATGAGTAAATATACTAAGAATAAGCATTGGAAATAGATCTTACTACTAAGATAATTCTCACAAGCATACACAAGAAAAATAGGGAGAAGAAAAGAGACTGAATCACATGAATGAAGATTTGAATAATAGTGCACATAAATAGTACATACCTCATAGGTAAAAATCGTGTTGTATTGGAGAAAACTAATCAATCTCAGAAAGGTAGACTTACAAACTATGATAAACCCCCATAGGTGGCTAAAGCACTTCCCAAATCAGTGAAGGACCTCACAAATTAGAAAAAGCATGAGTGAGTTGTCAAGAGTGATGGAAAAACATGCTATAGGATGGGTTGGAAACAAAATATAGTAGTTTCCTATTTGAATAGCTTCATCTTATCCACATAAAAGATGGATAAAAGCAGAATAAGGTAGAATCTGCACAAAAGAGCAGTTACTAAGGATTTCAAGATTTGATACCTTTCCCATGCACATTAGTTGGACCGATGACTATTCCACCATAACCTATTTGTAGATTTGGTGTGCTTAGAATTTTAACTTAGTATTCTTACATAGGTGACGGTGAAAGGAAATTTCCACTGTACCTAGGATAGATATGGGAGGAAACCCCATTTAAAAATTTTGAAAAACGGTTGGTGATTCAAACACTTGCCCCAAAAAACTTGTATTGGGACCCCTGATAATCGTTATTCGATTATTCACCGCTTTTTTATGGGTCCTCATCATCCCAGACTTTCCCTTGGAAGGTATATATTCACCTGCATAGTTGTGATACTTAGGAAATTTTATAGCAGTGTTATTTTTGGTTTGCGTGTGATATAGTTTGGTCTGAAGGTGTGTGTAAGTAAATTCTATAGCTATTGAGGATCAAACTTCTCATAGGTCAAGAAGGTTGGAAAGACTTTCCCCAATTACAACCATGGAGCATCCACTACCACCTCAATGGTAGAGAATTAACATAAGAATTTCATTTGAACCAACTGGTGTTAGCGAAAGTATAGGGGAACCTGAACTAAGTTATTGTTCAGACCGACCTTCAGTTAGCAGATATTGAATACTTTCAAGATGAAGATTTTGTGAGAAGTTATAACTCACCCCTCATTGATCTCAGTGATTCAGTACTTGTACAAATATGAGCGTTCAGTCAAACTGGGATTGGTGTCCCTCTAGGTTTTACAATGGTGAATACAAGAGAATATTTAGGGGATGTATATACCCCCACCTAAGCTATGTTAATCGGTGCAGTATCTCCTCCACATGTGGGTGCACCATTATCAAATAAACTCTTGCACCAATAGTATCACTAAACTTCACTTTGTCACCCCTGTGTCACTTAATAGAGTGGTTAGTCCTTCAGTACCCACAGACACTAGAGTGTCTAATGTAGTGGTCATTGGGATACCCATTATACTTTTCACATCCTCTCCTTTATTACAAAACTTTCATAGTAACCCTAGTGGTTCTACTTATTATGTTTAAGGGTATTCCTGGTATGGAGGACATATCCCTCGATCCTCTCCATATGTAGGTTCTACACCTACTTGTTTAGGTGTGTCTTCTGGAAGCCAGAATCATTTCTTAGGATTCAAATTTAAAAATATAAGTCAGGTTTCAATTGCACCATTCGAAATCTCTGATTTTTCACTATTTAGTGGAAGAACTACAACTCCTGTGTCTATGAAACTCCTCTCGATCATAATTAGTCAAACCCAATGTAGTACACCTTAGGTCAGTAATCTATTAGATTTTGGGTGGAATCCATTCCAAAACATTGTTACTTCACGGTCGGTGGATGGGGGCAACCCAAACCAAAATTATAGAAACACATGTATGGGAAATTCTTTGCACCAATTTCCTCAATATCAAAATTTGGCTAGGCCTCGATTACCTTTTTTGGCAACGTTAAACTTGCCAGATATTTCAAAATTAATGAATGACCCTATGCTCCATGACCTGACTTGGCCACTAGTTCAGATTAAACTACCTTCAAACATTCCTAAGTTTGAAGGGAAAACCAGATAAGAGCTTGAGGACCATGTCACGACGTTTCATTTATGATGCATCTCAAACTTGGTGAACGATGATTCGATTTAGTTGAGGCTTTTTTAAAAGACTTTAACTAATGTAGCATGAAATTGGCACATTGAACTTCTATTTGCTGCTTATGAGAGTTTCCTTGATATAGCCATGGTTTTTCTTAACAATTTCAACTTTTGGTCTGGTATGATGTTGGTACAGACATTTTTTCAAATATTCAGAAAAATAAGGCTACCCACATTTTTGATCACATTCAGTGATAGAGAAGACAAAAGAGGATAATTAAATCCAGTATCCCTTATGAGTTTTTGAAATCCTTATTACCATATATTTAGAAAGATGTTTTGACTTCAAGAGTGACAACCTAAGAGGAATCCATCCTTAGGCCTAGGAAATCAACCCATTCTATGCTCAATCTAGGATCCTCTATGAAATAATACATGACACACCAAGGTCTAATACTGACTTTGGAAAACCTAATCCTGGACCACATATCGATGGCAATGTTGGTTCAGTTGAGTCACCCATTGTGGAATCTCTTGAGAAACAAATACATGAGTTATATGTCAAGAAATACACATTTGGAGCAACTAATACTGCTACTCCCTCCCCTAAGTGCAATCCAACAAAAAGGGCACTCAACCGTTTGGTGGGAAGAAAAAGAAAAGAAAGAAGGGAGAGGGAAATAAAAACAAACTGAAACCCATGAATAATGCTGAGGGGGGGAAGAAATAAAAGAAAAAGTGATTTTTCTTGCAAAATTGGTAAGGAAGACCACTTAACTTATCAATGTCCCCTTATGGAGCAAGATCATAAGTTGTTGAAGCAACAACCTTCTTTCCCCAAGGACCCTTTCCCACAGGGACAAAATGAAACTACGAGCAATCCTAAGAATGTTGGAGGCACTCAGAATGATTCCTTTGTTGATCACTTGTACATTAATATGGTTTGATCCCATGATTTATTGCAAACCAGAGCCAAAAAATATGAGCCCGAGTCTTCGTAGAAAGATAAAGAAACTACCAAAACTCCAACACCAACCCCACTTTCTATTGAAAAACTGGTTGACCCTATGCTGAAGATACTAAAAGGTGTCTTCAGGAAGACGTTTCAAAACCATAACACAAGGGTTTCTCCCAACTACTTGGTTGTGGAGGACTTGTCCTAGATTCCTTGTTCTATTTCTGCCTTATAAGTGTTATAAAGTTTTCCTTCACAACGTAATGCACTTCTGGAAGCTATAGTAAATTTAGATTATGCAGGCTTAATGGCCAAGTTTGACATATATAATGTTAAACCTTGTCTACCTTACCATGTTTCCTTTCAAATTGAAGTAGTCCATGGCAAATAAACTATCAGACATACAATCATTGATAAAGGTGCATCCATGTGTGTGATGGCTATTTCTTGTTGGAAATCTCTAGGATCCCATGAGTTGGTCCCATCAAACACCTTACTGAATTATTTCAATGGAAGGTATTCTATTTGTAGAAATAACATCTCCAATTCTATGAGTAAAGATGCTAAGAAGAAGCACTGTAAATAGATCTTGCTACTACGATAATTCTCACAAGGATACACAGGGAAAATAGAGAGAAGAAAAGATGCTGAATCACGTGAATGAATAGATGAATATTGGAGTATATCCTTCCATTGAATAATGATGAATAATAGTGTACATAAATAGTACATCCATAATAGGTAAAATCAAGTTGTATTGTAGACAACTCATCAAGCTTAGAAAGGTAGACTTACTAAATATGATAAACCACCATAGTTGGCTAAAGCACTTCCAAAATTAGTCAAGGAACTCATGAATTATCAAAATCATGAGTGAGTTGTCAAGAGTGATGGAAAAAAATGCTAATCCTAGAAAATGAAGAGAAAATCATGGAGGATGGTTTGGAAACAAAAGATAACAGTTTCCTAGTTGACTAGCTTTACCTTATCCACAGAAAAGACAGATAAAAGAAGAATAAGGAAAAATATAAAGGAAAGTGCAGTTACTAATCATGGAATTCAATAAAGTGGACACGATCAACCCAGAATCAGGATTAAAGTGTTCATGACGTATATATGGAAAGTGTTGACTATGTAGTGCAAGTGGATACCAACTATCTAGGTTGGGTAGTAAAATAATCAAAATTGATTAGATATTTTATCATAAGTTATGAATTGGGTTTAATATATTCCCAAACCCCCCTTTAAGTCTACATTTATGATTTTATGTCTGAAATATAGGTTTATATAGGGCTCAATAACAAGGATATGGTCACCCTTTACAATGATTCATGTCTAGAAAAGTGAGGAAAGAGGCAAAAACACCTGGGGAAAATCCTCCCTCAAGTTAGGACAAGGAAAAAAATTCTAAATAACATGTCTTTAGTATGAATTTATGTTCACTTGAGTGATCTGAATGAACTGATTCTTTGTGAAATACTTCATGAAGAAATCATGAACTCCATGATCATGCGCTAGAGTGTAGAATCTGCAAGAAAGAAGAGGAGAGACTCCTGGTATCTCATCAATTGATGAAGTAGGAGCATTATCTGAATGCTTCTTGCTGCTAACAAACTATGGTATGCAAACAAAATCTGAAATGTAAATATATTTGTGCATACTCCTTCCCAAAGAGTACAAAAATTAAGACAATTTGTTACACACTCAATTCCCTGAATAGTTGCCAAATTATGATGTGAATCACATGTCATTCTTCCAATCTGATGTAGCACCTTACCATATATGATATGAGTATGAAAATACTATGATATATCAAAAACATTGTCATATGGAAGAGAAAATACAAATACTTCAGTGACTCCATTAGGATATATGGATAGACTAGGAAAAGTATGAGCAACTACGGAAACCTGACGAGTGTAAAAATCTGAATGATAAATGGACTAGAGATATGAATCATAAGTGTTTAGAAAATATCCAAACATGTGTAATATCATTCCAAATATTTCTAAGGTCATGGATAACCAACTAGTGAAAGATAAACAAGACTTCAAACCATGTAATATAAGTTACACTGCATAAGAGACCAATGAGGAGTATATTAGTGAACTTGGGATTTGTAAGTCTTAGGATTATTCAGAAGTATGGTAAAATGATATGGATGGTGGTGTAGCAGGAATTTCTCCTTGCTACAGGGGCAGGAATGGATCCCTTCTGTCTATAGGATGGAAGGGTAGGTTCCTGCGTGTGGGAAATGTAGAAAAGAAATTGAATAGAAAGGAAAGCAAATGACATAAAGAAAATGGCCGTGAGCCCCTCTGCAAACAAGGTTAGGGCTTTGCCTTGGCTACCTGCAAACAACTATTAAGCTACAATAAACCTGCAAAACATGTTAGAGATTAAACCTATAAACAAATAATGGTTAGAAAAAAACTAAACTAACAAATCAAACACATAAATAAAACTAGATTATAGCTCTTCTCTGGTGAAATGGGCGACCATGCTCTGGCTGGAAGAAGCACCTCCCTATCTCACTCAGCAATGGAGGAGCTATGGCTCAATGGGGAAGATGAGTGGAAGAGAGGGGGATGTGGGTGGCTTGAGAGGAAAAGAGGTCTCAAGGCATCCACGGGCAGCATAACAGTATGCAAGAGAGGAGTTCTTTGAGAGTGACCCCCCACCCTCCTTTAATAGTTTTTTTGGGGACTTTTAGGGTTTTAAGCCCTTGGTCAGGGATTTAGCCCCTTTTTTGGGATTTTAGCCCCTTCTGCCCTAAATTTGGCTCCTTTTAGGGTTTTAGGATCCTTTGAGGGGCTTTAGCCCATTTTTGGAGGCTTTAGCCCCTAAGAGAGTTATTTAGGCTCCTTTTTGGGGTTTTTAAGCCCTTTTACTCATTTTTAAGCCTTTTTGAGGGTGTGGGGGTCTAATGGGGTGTTACGAAGGTCGTGTATGGGTGTCCTTGGGTGGTGTAGGCCATGTAGAGCTGAGTGAGGTATTTTTTGGGTTAACAGATTGCCCCCTGATGTGTGAGGGAAAGAGCTCATCGTATGGCCGACATACATCATAGGATTTGTTGCGTAGAGGTGGTGCTTCTGGGGCTGGGGCATGGTGGCTTTTGGTTTTTGTATTAATATGGTTCCCATCAATGGGTGAGATAAAAATAATGTGTGACATGTATATGGATGAGGTGGGCATCCCCATGCTCGTAACAATGTCAAAAAAATAATTTGATCTATGCTCTAAAATACAAGAGCCGATCATATACAACTGATGATACAATAATGGTTGCCTCGATGTGAGGCTGAATACAATACTGATCTGGTACATTGGACCCATGGCATTCTCATGGAATGCTATGTCTTCATGACTAACAGTCTACTGGATCTGGAATAGTACATAGCTATATGGACTCGCTAATTGAGAGTCAGAGTCTCTGTGGTACAAGTATGCTACATCAATCATAAATCTATATAGAAGCATTGGTGGGGCTTCTGAACATTATCTCCAACGCAACCCAAAAATCACAAGGGACATAACCTATTTAGGTCCCATGAATAGACTCATCCATGTGCTAGAGTTAGGTGACATCTGAGGTCTTCGACCAAATAGTGCACGGACCAAACCCTGTACGAATATCAACGATGCGATGATGTAGTTGGAGTCGAGCACGTGAGAAACAACCATCCCGAGAGGCACTAAGGACTCCTCTTAAGTGGTCCAAGGAACTCATCAATGATGTTAATGAAACCAAGGTATAGGAACCTCTAGGTCTATCCTCTGGAGTATGTGTGTTGTCGTCGACAGAGGGAGACTTGCCCCTAGTCAAGGAAATAATGTTTCCTTGACCAGAAGCACGAGGGAAATAACCGAAAGGTGTGAGACAATATGTGGATTGACCCACTCAATGCGGGGGGAGAGAGGGAGGGAAAGAATTGAATAGGGGCAAGGGGAGTGTGGTAGACTCAAACTTCCTTTGTTTAGAGTATAACAGGAAGGTGGACCAGGCAGCAAATGAAATTGACTCATGGGAATGGGATCATAGTTGTAATACCGGGAATGTTACTGTAGATGGGAAATACTTGGAGGAGGGGGAGAATTTTGATATTGATGGGATCCAAGGAAGACACATTGCAGAGTACTCTGAACAAAGGCGACCCAAAGGGGGAATACTACTAAACTATTTTATGTGGGGTGGTGTATAGGGACACCATTGTGGTACGATCTCGTGGATTTTTGGCGAGCCCGAGAAAGTAAATGCTCAATGGTGCTTTCAATTTTAGAGAGTCTGAAAGTACAAAGAAGACTCCAGTGGGGTCTCTTTTTCATTGGTAGTCTCTTGTGCCCGAAAAAGGATAAAAGTATACATAGGAGAGCTTTCCCATCCTGTACGGGATGAGAGACTTCTTTATCGTTGGTAGTCCAATCAGGCCGGAAAAGGTTAAACCTATACTGACTGGACGGTCAATCAGATACTTTTATGAGCATGAATGAAACCAAGTTTGGTTGACAATATTTTCTTGATGAGAAGGTTGGAAAAGAGCTTAATGACAACCCATGGTGAGATTTTTCGTAAAGTGTGGCCCTTCTACCCGAGAAAGCATAAAAGTATGCAGAGGGGAACGGTCTTGGCTTGAATATGCCAAGGTGGTCCTTTTCATTTGATGGTCTACATGGTCCGCAAAAGGAGGTAAACGAGACAATGTAGACGCCCTTTCCTATACTTTAATGAGCATGAAAGGAATCAGCTACTATCGGCTATCTTTTCATTGTTTTTAGGAGTCAGAAAAGAGCTTAAACGAAACTCCAGTATGGTCAACTAATTATGGTGGCATAGGCAGTGCCCCATGTCTGGACGGTGGACAGTGGTCCAAAGGTCATCCGTGTAGTATGGATGGAGCAGAAGGCTCTCAAACATACCAATACATGCGTGGAATAGATCGTGGCAGAGGCTTGTGAGTCGGTGCAACAGAGGCATGAAAACCGAGGTGGCTCTCGGACAGAGGTCAGGAGAGCTGTGTGTGAGTTGCGGTGGACGAACTTGACTACATGTGATGTGAGTGCAAGTCCAGGGGCACTTATATGCCAAATATGTACAAGAAAAATAAATTGTTTTGTGGACAATGGTCCAAAGGTCCATGTAAGGTGTGGTGGATTAAAGAAGACAACTATGTGTTAAAATACAAAATAAGAAGAAAAATGGTAACCCTTAACGGGTGGTGGCCCGAAAACCTGCATGAGTAGCGGAAGGAAAGAGTGATACAAGTATAGGTTCGCAGACACTTTCATCACCATGTTGTGGCTTGTAAATCGAGGTGACTTATGGGAAATGGTCCCGAAATTTATTTGTTAAAAATGAGACGATGGTCTCATAAAGAGATATAAATTTGAACCTGGAGGTGTGAGGGGTGTCTCGAACTGATTCCAGGTGACTTTGGAGTAGTAGCTAATGGTGCTACCCCTAATTTGTGGTAAAAAATGTTGAAAAAAAAGAAAAGAAAATGAAGCGACTCATTGGTGATGTTAAGCGTAAAATCTCTTGAGGTAGATCCCATTGCGGTGGTTCTCCAAGAGTCGTCCATCAGAGTCAACGGAGAGGTATGCCCCCTTGCCGAGACGAAGGTCATTAGCAAGGTGGGATGAGGAAATCTGGTCTTTTATGGGAAGAACTTGTTCCACACTATGGTTTAAAGGGAATGGGGTAAAACCAAAGGCGGTATTACATATATCTCCGTCATCATGTAATTGGTGCTAGGATATACCAGGCAGATATTCCATAGCCGACGAGATGGAAGGGCAATTGGTGCTAGAGATCATGTAAATGGTATTGGTTGTGGCTTTTGTGGCCTTGCCCCCAGTCTCTGTTGGAGGAAGAGGGGCAGGTCTAGAGACAAGAGGAGTCTTTGATGGACTTGGAGGTAGGTGCAACATCATCTCAATTGGCTGGACATGAGTCAACACATCCTGGGGCCTTAGAGGTCAGGTATGTGGTTCAAGGTACCACACAGGATCTCCCAGTGTGAAATTATGTAGATTGCGGGTTTCCAAGACAGACTTACTCACAATCTCGGATGGTAGGAAAAGGAAAAGGAAAAGGAAAATGTTGATCGGGAATGAACCCCACCGTTTCCCTGGTAACTGAGGTTGTGGCTGTGGTTGGGGAAACAATGGAAGAGACAGGTCTGATGGACCATTGGTGATGGTGGAGACAATAGGGTCGGTTGAACTGGACATCATGTAAATGGACATGGTGTCCGAAGAAGGAGGTGGGGGGTGAACTTCTTCGATCAGGGTGCTCTCATATTCAAGGGAATGTTGACGGAAGTCATCTAAATCCATTCAAAATTCAGGAAAGTCTTGGAAATGGTGAGAATAATGTCCATACAATCCGCAAAGGGTGCAAGCATGGTTTGTTCTCAATGCCTTGTTTCTGACTATCGGCACGGTTAGGAGTTCGACCACGGGGAGGTTTTCGTTTGTATCCATGGTGTCTAAATGTGCACGGATCATTGGAATCTCAGGGTAGTTCTGAGTCGGATGGCCCTGTTCTTTGCAGACGGTGCAAGGTGGTATCTGCTGAGGTTCTGCAGTGGCTTTGGCATTCTTTCCCCTGGCCCTTTTTGGGTGGGGTGGTGTGGGTGCGGGTGCGGTGTTTGGATTTTACGGGTCGGGTGGGGGGTGAGACTCGACCGCAATGGGTTGCACCGGAGTTAAAACAACTTGGGGCATTGGTGGTTCAGCTGGTGGATCGAGATACCACACCAGAATTCCCAATGTAAAGTTAGGTAGGCTTAAGGTGGCCATTACCAGCTTTCTCATGACACCAGGCGGGGGAAAGAGGAAGTGAATTGTATGGATTGGTGAGGAGCCTAGATAACTCCCTGTTGGTTATATGTGGGGGTGTAGTTGTGGTTGTGGCTGCACATAATGCTACGACTGTGGATGATGTTGCGACTGTTGTTGGTGTTGTGACTGCAGACGGTGTTGTGGTTGGGGTTGGGGCTACGGCTGCGCTTGTTGTTTGGGTGCAGCGGTGCTGGATGAGACCATGCACAAGTCTGTAGTCTCATTTTGGGTCGATGGCAGTGAAGCAAATGGGAAATGAGCTATCATGGTGGTATCAACAAACAACCCAGGGCCCACATTCAATAATGGGGAGGCTGGTGTGTTGTCAATCATGGTGTTGATTGCGAGGATGACATTGGCGTGTGTGGTCGTCCCTTGTGGCTCAATGGTGGTGATGGTAGGGATAATGTTGGTGGGTGCCGTTAACCCTTATGGATCATGATAAGTGATTTGATCAACCATCATGATATTCCCTTCATGAGGGAACATCATGAGACGAAAGACGGTTGATGTGACTGCTCTCATGGCGTACATATAACTTTTTTCGAGGAGAAGGGTATAGTCCAGTTGAGCGTTGACAACCTCTATGTTGATTAGCACTGTCTTCATGGCTAATTTGATGGGGACATTGGGGAGGATTCCTTGGGCTTTAGTGGGATGGCCATCATAAGCCCACAGAGTTGTGGAGGATGGTTGCATAATTGGGGACCCAAGTTTCTGCCAAACCAGGGTGGAGATAACGCACGTGGATGCCCCCTCGTCCACTATGCACCGGTGCATGACCAAATTCTAGATAGACACCAGGATTTGGAAGGCGATGGTGGATGGCATGCATGATTATCCATTCTCCATGTCGAATGTCATCAACTTGGAGTCGGAGGGGTCTACAGCGACAAGGGAGGCTAGTAACGATTTGCACTGCGTTGGGCACATTTTGAGTACCTCTAGACCAGACATGGTCGTTGGTGTTTGGGCCAAATAATACATAATGCTATAGCTCATAGTAGTTCTAGCTATGGTGTTGTTGGCCACTTGGCATATGGGGGGGTGGGGAAAAGGGGGTAACTAAAGAGGTGCATTGACTGATTTGGATGTAGATGTTGTTGATGTGTCAGCGGGTTTGGTGGTGGTACTGTACTGATTTCGTTTGGTTTGTAGGTTAACCTTTTCAGTCGTCATGGCTAGCAGGTGGTGGAAACCTATTTCTGCCATGGGAGGTTCCCCCGGAGCATTGGGATTGGCTTGGGGAGGGGGTGCGGTTGCCACTAGCCCTTGGACTAGTAGTGGGTTCTGGAGCACCATAGGAGGAGGTCCTTATGGTTCCAGGTTGGGTTGGGCTTGGTTCGTAGCATTGGCGGCCTGTTGGGCCTTGTTTTGAATTGCCTGCTTAGTGCGACCCATGAGGGGACACTCGAATGTGTAATGCCCATAGACCTCACATAGTGTTCAATGGAGCACTGCATCTATGTGCATTTGGTCGTGGGGGGTTTTGGGCAGGTTGATTTGCTACGGCATTTTTGGGAGGGTTTTGTTGTTGACTGCCTCCCTGCGGTTGGTTATTGGCTTGGTTTCGGGGCCGAGTATTTCTAGCTTGCCCTTGTTGATTGTTGGGGGCATGATAGTTGGGACGGTTTTGTTGTGCAAATACTTGTCCGAACGGAGCGGGTTGAGTAGGGGCTTGAACCACTTGCACTGGTGGTGCATAATAAATTTGGGTGGGCTGCGGTGCCACAAATGTGGGAATTTGCCCCGCGTACTGCTGTGTTGGCCATGCCATGGCTTGAGCCTACTGCAGTGGTGTAGGTTGTGTGTAGGAAGTTGTTGCTCTAGATTGGGACATCATTCTGGCATAGTCCGAAGTTTGGTTTTGGTAAGCAATACTAGCAGTATTGCTTGGTTGTGGTGGAGCTACATGTGGTGTCAGACAGTGTTGTGGCTATTGGGAGACCAAGCCTATGATGCCATCTGCAGCATGGGATGCCCTTGGTGCATCCCAGTAGGAGGTACCTGGACGAGGAGCATCTGGAATGATGGTGTACACGTATCCAAACTAGGTGTAGATTAGGTCAAATTGTTGGGCTTTCAGTATGGCCTCCTCTTCAGATTGAGGACGTTCATATGTGATGTGATTTGCTATGGGTGAGAGCAAGGTTTTGAAAAACCAATCCAAGAATATCGTGTCATCAAGTTGGATTTTGCAAAAACTACGACATCACTGCCACTCATGGATGTGGTCGGTTATATGTGTCACAGTGCTTTGGCGGCAGGATAACAGGATTTCCACCCCTTCGTCATATCTGACAGGGAGTTGGAAATACTGTAGGAACATGAAAGCTAAGGAGTTGATGTCTGGGCACTTGGCTTGGGGTAGCTCAATATACCATTTGGCTGCCGCACCTGGGTGCGTTGGAATAGTCTTAGTCTAATTGAGTCATGTACGATGCTATTTGAGGAGCACCATAGATGAAATGTCATAATGTGATTTTGGGGACACTCCCCTGCCTTGCCTTCAAACTTGGGGAATGTCTGATCACATCTTGGTTGGCATGGGAGGCCAAAAGGTTTGATGGCGGATGGGGTCGTTTGTCAATTTATCCAAATTAGGCAAGTTAAGACGAGCCATGAAAGGCAGATTTGACCCCAGGTTAATGTGAGATAGGTCAGCGATGGTGGCAGGGTTTGAAGGTGCATAGTGCACCTGCATTGTAGATGGGCCAACGCCCGCAAGTGTGGTGTGTGGGACAGTGTGGATGGAAGGGACACTGCCCCTATGTGTGTCAGGAGGGACAATGTATGTGGACAAGGCACTACCCCCTATGTGACAGGAGGGGCAGTGTATGTGGAAGGTCCAATGCCCGCAAGTGATGCAGGTGGGACAGCCTACGTGGTTACTATGGGTGGTGGAAGTTGACTGATGACAGTTTACATGACCATGCAGGGGCCACCTGCAGGGTTGTTAGTGACAACTTATGGTGTGGACATGGGTCCACTGGCTATGGATATGCAGGAAAATGGATCCGGGTTTGCACCAACCATGGGGCTTGATGATGTAGTATGGAGGTCTAGTTCAGACTGATATGGCTCTGAATCTAAATCAGATGCTGTGTGGCCTTCTGATGGTGTGAGAGGTCATTAAGAGCAGTTTCGATGGTGTCGGTTTAATATCTCGAATGGTGGTGGTTTGCCTCTTAGGCATGAGGAAGAGCGTTGGGGATCAATTGTGTTAGATTATATCAAACTAGTGGGAATAATGTTTGTACCCTAGATTCAATGGATTCCTATTGGCTATAGGTGGTCACTCGGCCACCAAGACTTCCAGAAGACAACGCTTGGCTTTTTCCTCACGGGTGTTTCTACTCAATCGGTGGGGGTTGTTGCCCGTTTTGCTTGGAAATTCCTCTCAGTGGCTAGCTACTTTTGGGTTCCCATGGTACTCCTCACAATGAGTTTCTAGGCTGAGCCCAATTACTTCCCATGGTTAAGACAGTCAGGGACTTATGTCCTCAAAGACTGCAGATTTTTTGAACTTAGTGTAAATTGATAAATTTTAAGGGCTCTCTCAGCGTCATGAACTGAGTTGGGTTGATTAAGTGGTATGGTGTATATGTTTTTCTATCTTTATGATATCAAGTGGCTGCAAGTGGTTTATGAATATGTTGTAGATTTCATATCATTGTGTGTACAAGCAATAAATAAACATAAATTTGTAAACAGATACAATTTTTTTTTACCCTGAATGTGACAGCATAACTAGTTGACTACCTTACACCTATATTCTTCTTCAACCAATAGAAGGTGCTGGGATCTCAACACAATTGGACTAAGCCTATTTGTCGATCCATAGGTCACCTCCCAGATGCAAGGTTGGTCAATAGGGAGGACACTTAGCGCCGTGAGAATCCCCATGTTCAGGCCCGATAGGTGCGACCTGCTCCGGATTTGGGGAATTTCTGATCCTGAGTCAGATCCAACCGATAATAACCTATACTATGGCCAAACAGACTCATATTTTCCTTACAGAGGCTTCAGCAACCATAAAAACTGAAAATAAACTGGATCTAAGCTAGATTTGACAAGAAATTTTTTAAAACTAGGGCATAAACTGAAAAACTTTGAAATTTAAAAAACTGAACCAGGGATCCTATGGGATCGACCTGGTAAGGTCACCAGTTTTGTAGCAGGGATTTCTCCTTGCTATAGGGGTAGGAATGGCTCCCTTCCATCTATAGGATGAAAGGGTAGGTTCCTACGTGTGGGAAATGCAAAAAAGAAACTGAACAGAAAGGAAAGCAAATGACAGAAAGAAAATGGCCATGAGCCCCTCTGTAAACAAGGTTAGGGCTTCTCCTTGGCTACCTGCAAACAACTATTAAGCTACAATAAACCTTCAAAACATGTTAGAGATTAAACCTGCAAACAAATAATGGTCAGAAAACAACTAAACTAACAAAGAAAACACATAAATAAAACTAGATTATACCTCTTCTCTTGTGAAATGGGCCACCATGCCCTAGCTGGAAGAAGCACCTCCCTATCTCACTCAGCAATGGCTCAATGGGGAATATGAGTGGAAGAGAGGGGGATGTGGGTGGCTTGAGAGGCAAAGAGGTCTCAAGGCATCCACGGGAAACATAACAGTATGCAAGAGAGGAGTTGTTTGAGAGTGACCCCCCACCCTCCTTTTATAGCTTTTTTGGGGAATTTTAGGGTTTAAGCCCTTGGTTAGGGCTTTAGCCCCTTTTTTGGGCTTTTAGCCCCTTTCGCCCTAACTTTAGCTCCTTTTAGGGTTTTAGGCTCCTTTGAGGGGTTTTAGCCCCTTTTTGGAGGCTTTAGCCCCCAGGAGAGTTATTTAGGCTTCTTTTTGGGTTTTTTAAGCCCTTTTACTCATTTTTAATCCTTTTTGAGGGTGTGGGGGTCTAATGGGGTGTTACAAAGATCATGTATGGGTGTCCTTGGGTGGTGTAGGCCATGTAGAGATGAGTGAGGGATTTTTTGGGTTAACATGTGGTATGAATGATTTAATGACATGTATATTATCCTACAAACATGCTTCTAAATCATAATTATGGAGTGAGGAAGAGCTGCTTAAAGATAAGTCAGTATCTAGTTAAAAATCACAATTATTGAGAGACGAATCTAGGAGAATGATAAGGGGGTTATCAAAGAAAGGATATGATATTTATGATTTGGATATATTAGAAAATGAATATGTATTAGAGAAATGAGAAAATAAATTTAATATGGCACTTAGGGCATATTTTATATCACCTTGGAACTGCGCACTATGACCGTGTTTTGAAGAATCAATAGGCCTCTCTAGCTCATCTAGAACTTCGATGATGTGGTTCTCAAGAAGATGAGATATGATGTCCATATTATTCTTAAAACATTTATTCTCTGGATGAAATCGCTTTATGAAATAATAAAGCTTGGATGTGCTCCCTTTCTTCTTGACTTTCTTCATTGAATCTTCATGAGTAGGCTTCGAACTTTCATCTTAAATTTATGACTTTAGCTTCTTCTCTTTCACAATTGGCTTTTCTTTGGATTTAGTATTCTTTATTACTTGAACCATGTGAGCATGATCCTTGCACTTGGAATATATAATATAACCCATATGGATTAATTTTTATTGCTCCTTTTTTAGTGAATCAAAGAAAGTAACCAAAGAAAGTAGTTTCCATTTAGAAACAACAAGCCTAGTAGCATGAAAAGTAGACCCAAAAACTGATTATTCATGACCCAATTTAGAAATAATGGAAAGGATTAATTGGTAATATTTCTTCTCAATCCCATATTGTTTGAGAATTAGAACAAGTGACTTGAATTTGGTGAATAAACCCTCAATAGAATCTAAATTGCTTGGACTTATTGAGAATAACTAGATCTCCAACTCATGCGCTCTTAACTCATCTTAAAATCCAAAGAGAGACTCAAGTTTGAGCCATAATTGTTTTGGAGTAGTAAAAAAATCTAGATGAATGAGTAGATTAGGGGATATAGAGAGGCAAAGAAATCCATAGGCTTCATCCAACCTATTATGCCACTTAGCTTTCTTAATCAAAATATTGGGCTCATTCTCTAAAGCTAGAGTGACTTTGTATAGTCCCTTACTATGCAATAGAATGCCAATTTTGGATTTCATTCATGATAGTTGAAGGGGTCAGGATTATAGCTGAATAGGGATCCATACTACTAAGTTCATTCACTCAAGAATAAACTCTCAACAACCTGCAAAAAAAAAAAATAGGAGAGAATCTTGTAATCTTAGATAAAGCTGTTATTCAGAGAGGGATATGAGACTGAATGCGCTCCTCAACTCTGTAGAAGTTGAGAAACCTTGTGCTCTGATACCATGTATAAATAGTGTTAATGTATTTGTAACTTCGGAATGTATTCATCCGTATATCTTATGTATTGTACCCAAATTTTTATTTTGGGATGTGTCTGTAATGTACTTGAGTCATGTCATGCCCTGATGTTCCTATCAAGAGGTTCTATAATGTAATCAAGTCATTTCAATTCATTATGGGTAACCCTCCTATTGATCAAGGGTTAAAGTCCTTGCAGTTCCGGGGCACTAGGGTTATTAGACTCTCCTAGAGAAGTCAGCCGTAGTAGGTTATTGTCAAGTCGAGAATTAGTATAAATAAAGAGTGAGCCTCTATATTTATCATAGACTCACTCACACTTAGTTGTAGCGCATAGCTGAGGAAGAAGAAGACACTGGGGCTAGGAAGAAAGAGGCTACTGCTGTCGGGAGATCATCTTACTATTTTTGGGTTTTACTTTTGGTGTTGATTCTATCTCTGAGGAAGTTGTGGGGTTTTCTCCATTTATGGTTTCCCCGAGGAAAAAAACTGTGTTCATTGTCTCTTGTGTTTGATTGCTGTGCTTATTATTCTCTCATTTAAAGATCCTAATATTATGCTAGCTTAATGTTAAAAATCTAACATGTCATCAGAGCTAATTTGAGAAGAAGACATTGTGTAGCTGCGAAAACAAGGGATTCCTACTTTGTGGATCTCTCTCCACATATTTTCAGAAAAAGAAGGTTGGATTAACTCTCCTCCCTATGGCGCATCTTTCTGTTGAAGTAGAATCCAATTATGAGGTTTTTCAGTTTTGTACCCAACATTGCTTCTGGAAATTAGGGCTTTCCACAGAAGTGGAATTTTTCGCTGAGCCCAGGTCTAGATTGATCTCCTCCTCAAAGTAAAAGTTTAGAGATCAAGATCAAAGCATTTGGTTGGACATAACTTCAGAGAATTCAAACCCTAATCTGCCCCTGAACCAACACTGTAGAATTTCAGCTGCAAATCTAGATCCGAAATCTTGACCTGGTAAGATATAAATATTTTGTATTTCCATTTGAGGTTCTCAGTTAAGATGTCTCATCATAACAAGATTGATGAAAAGATTGGGGGAGTTGATAACTTCCGAGCCTGGAAGTATAGGATCTCCCTGGTCCTGGAAGAAAATGAGTTGGACTCCTATATCAATGAGGAGGTTCTAGTTCTAGAGAGAGATGAGGCTAAAGCCTTACACAAGAAGAATATGGTTATGGCAAAGAGGATTATTGCTGATTCAATCAAGGATCACCTCATACCACAAGTGTCCTCTCTAAAGACACCTAAAGCTATGTTTGATTCCCTAACCAAATTGTTTGAAGGGAAGAACATAAACCAGAAGATGAATCTAAGAAACCAACTGAAGAATGTAAAGATACAGAATGCAGAGACCATCCAGTCTTACTTTACAAGGGTCTCTCAGATAAAGTAACAGTTGGAAGCAGTAGATGAAGAAGTGGAAAATGTAGAGATTGTAATGACCACCTTGAATGGTCTCCCTAGATCATGGGACTCCTTCATTCAAGGAATCTGTGCTAGAAATAAGTTAGTCAAATTTAGCAGACTATGGGAAGAATGCTCTCAAGAAGAAGCTCTGATAGCATCTCGAGAAGAGAATATGGGAAGGGAAGATCAAGCTCTCACAGTTCACTCCAAGAAAAGCAGAAGAAACTCTCATCACTCCAGAGGTAAGAAATTCCAGGAGAAAGATAACACTAGAAAAGACTTATGTAAATTAATATGCTATACATGTGATGAAAGAGGACACTTTGCCAAAGACTGTCCTAGAAACAAGATTAACTCCCATAAGAAGAATGGAAACAGGAGAAGACATCATGCTCATTCTACAGAGGATGATGAAACTTCCACAAAGAGATTCAGACAAGAAAGTGATGACTCTTCAAGTGATGAAGAATATGTGCTGATCTCCGCTCTCATGGGAACTATATCACATGGAAGCAATGATTGGCTTATAGACAATGGTGCTTCCAAAAATATGACGGGATTCAAAGAATCCTTTGTGAAACTATTTGAACATGACTCACCTCATAAGGTGAAACTTGGGGATGACTACCAGTATCCAATAAAAGATAGTGGGGAATTCTCCTATAATCTAGACTCTAGATAGTCTATGAAGATGCAAGATGTATTGTTTGTACCGGGACTAAAGGAGAATCTCCTCTCCATATCTGCATTAGATGCAAAAGGCATGAGGGTTGCATTTTTAGATGGCCAAGTTCTCATGTGGCCAAAGGGAAAGAATTTTGACGATGCAGTAGTGATTGGGGAACAAGAGGGAGGTCTATACAAATTGAAGGGCTATCCAGAACAAGCTTTAGTCCATGAAACAGTAGAGCCAAATGAACTTTGGCATAGAAGGCTTGCACATGTGCACTACAGAGCACTACCACTTGCGAGCAAAGCTGTTGAAGGTCTTCTATAAATTCAAGAAAAACATGATGGAGTCTGCAAAGGATGTGTGAAAGGAAAGAACACAAAGAAGACTTTTCCAAGTAGTGAGAGCAAGGAAAAAGGAATATTGGAAATCATCCACTTCGATGTATGCGGTCTAATGTCATCAAGTTCACTAAGTGGGTATGTATACTATGTTTCTTTCATTGATGAATTTTATAGGAAGACATGGATTTACTTCATGAAGAACAAAGATGAAGTATTCAACAAGTTCAAGGAATTCAAAGCCTTGATCGAGAACCACACAGAAAAGAAGATCAAGACCTTTCGATCAGACAATGGTGGAGAATTCACTTCTAATGAATTCAAGGCATTATGCAAAGATTCAGGGAATAAGAGGGTGTTATCCACTCCATATAATCCACAACAAAATGGGGTTGTAGAAAGAAAGAATCAAATGATTATGAAAGCTGCAAAGGCTATGCTTCATGATCAAGATCTTCCCATGAATCTATGGGAAGAAGCTGCCAGAACAACGGTGTATGTACAGAACCATACTCCACACAGAGTAATTGAGAATAAGACACCTGAAGAAGTATTCTTCGGCAAGAAACCAGAAGTCATCCATCTTAGAATATTCAGCTGTCCAGTGTACATACACATTCTGAAAGAAAATATGACAAAGTTAGATCCTTCAGGAAAGAAGGGTATATTTGTGGGATACTCTGAAATCTTGAAGGCTTACAGAATATAATTCTCAGGATTCAAGAAGATCGCTATCAATAGGGATGTAACATTTGACGAAGACTCAACCTACAACAAATCCAGAAAGAGATCTATTGAAGAATCTGAAGAAATAGAAGCACCCAAAATTCATGACACAACCATGAACGAAGAATATTGAGAAGAAGATTGAGAATTTGAAGAACCTCAAGAACCTGTAGATCCACCTTAGGAAAATAATCCTCATAAGAGGAAACCTTCTTGGGTTCGAGAAGCTATCCAAGGTGTGGAAAGATATGGGGCTCTAGAATAGAATCAGAGAGAAAGAAAGAGGACAAGGTCCTGCTCTGGATATGTAGCATTATTATGTGATTTCATTGATAAAGAACCTTCCAATTATGAAGAAGCGGTAGAACGAAAATAATGGAAGGATGCTATGATTGAAGAGTATCAATCGATCATGAAGAATGATGTTTGGGATGTTGTCCCAAGACCAGAAGGGAAGTCGGTTGTAACTTCCAAATGGATCTATAAGATCAAACATGCTGCAGATGGTAGCATAGAAAAATATAAAGAAAGATTTGTTGCTCGTGGTTTCTCCTAGAAAGAAGGAATAGACTATGAACAAACTTTTGCACCTATATATAGATACACTTCCATCAGATCAGTACTTGCTCTGGCTGCAGTGATGAAATGGAAGATACACTAGATGCATGTTAAGACTGCTTTCTTGAATGGTGTAGTGGAAGAAGAAGTGTATGTGGAGCAGACACTCGGTTTTGAGACACATGATAGGGAGTCTCATGTGTGTAGATTGAAGAAAGCCCTGTATGGTTTGAAACAGGAACCCAGGACATGGTATGAAAAAATTGACAGCTTTCTATCTAGTTTGGGCTTTACCAAGAGTAAAGCAGATTCCAACCTTTACTACAAGGTTGAAGATGGCAACCTAGTGATGCTCCTACTGTATGTAGATGATCTATTTGTAACAGGTATGGATGGGTTGATTGCTGATACGAAGAGGAAGCTTGCTGTCGAGTTTGAGATGAAGGACTTGGGTATGATGCATTATTTTCTAGGCATGGAGGTGTGGCAGAATGCAGATGGAATTTCCCTAGGACAAGGGGAATATACAGTAGATATCCTAAAGAGATTCAAGATGATGGACTGCAAGGCCATGACCACACCTATGGAATCGAACTTGAAGCTATTGAGTGATGCTTAATCAGAAGCAGTTGATTCTATGATGTATTGTTAGATGATTGGGTCCTTGATGTACTTGATGAACACAAGACCAAATATTTGCTTTGCTGTGAACACCTAGATCCAATTCTTGACAGATTCGAGACATGTTCACTTGATTACTGCAAAGCATATTCTGAGGTACCTGAGGGGTATAGTTGATTATGGGCTCAAGTATGAGGTGAATCAGAAGATTAACTTAGAGGGTTATGTTGATTCAGATTGGGAAGGTAGTGCCATCGATAGGAAGATCACTTCAGGGTGTTGTTTCAGTATGGGATCAGGTGTGATCTCTTGGTTTAGCAGGAAGCAATCCTATTTGGCACTGAGTACAACTGAAGCAGAGTATGTCGTAACTTGTTCAGCTAGTTGTGAGCCAGTATGGCTGAGGAAGCTACTGTCTGATTTATTTGATCTCCAGTTAGATGCTACTTGTATGTATTGTGACAACCAGAGTTGTGTGAAGTTGTTGGAGAACCCAGTGTTCCATGACAAGTCGAAGCATATCGAGATCAAATATCACTGTATCAGGGATATGGTGTAGAGGGGAGTAGTGAAGCTCCAATATGTTGTGACAAAAAAACATATAGCTGATGTGTTAATGAAGCCATTAGCTAGAGTGAAGTTTGAGTACTTTAGGGAGAAGCTTTGTGTTTTCTAGATTGAGGTTCCTTCCAAGGGGAAGTGATGAGTCTGTGAGCCATTATGACATGGTGAGAGGATTGGTTCCTTCCATGATCAGATGTAAGGGATGAGCCATTCTATCATGGTGAGAGGATTGGTTCCTTCCATGTTAGATATGAGTGCTAAGCCATTTTGATGTGACTGCAAGATTGGTTCCTACATGATCAGATATAAGGGCTATTTCCATTCTTGGAATGGAGGTGCCTGGTTAGTTACTAGGAATACTCGGTCTAGGACTGAGGGCCATTCTGATATGACTATGCGATGTGTTCCCACATGATTAGATATGAGTGCATGTCCATTCTGATGTGATTGAGGGATGTGTTCCCACTTGATCAAATATAAGGGATGATGCCATTCTCTTGGAGAATGGAGGCACCTGGTCAGTTACCAAGAACCCTCAACCTAGGGTTGAGAGCCTTTCCAGCAAGGCTGCAAGATGTGTTCCCGCATGGTTGGATGTAAGTGCAGAGCCTTTCCAACAAGGTTGCAGGATATGTTCCTGCATGGCTGGATGTAAGTGCAAAGCCTTTCTAGTAAGGTTGCAGGATGTGTTCTCGCATGGTTGGATGAAATTGTAGAGACTTTCTAGCAAGGTTGTAGGATGTGTTCCCGCATGGTTGGATGTAAGTGCAGGGCCTTTCTAGCAAGGTTGCAGGATGTGTTCCCACATGGTTGGATGTAAGTGTAGAGCCTTTCTAGCAAGGTTATAGGATGTGTTCCCGCATGGCTAGATGTAAGTGCAGAGCCCTTCTAGCAAGGTTGCAGGATGTGTTCCCGAATGGATAGATATAAGTGCTAAGCCTTTCTGATAGGGTTGTGGGATGTGTTCCTGCATGATCGGATGTGAGTGCTGGGCCTTTATGATAGGGTTGTGGGATGTGTTCCCGCATGGTCATATGTGAGTGCTGGGCATGCTTTTCTGACATGGTGTTGGATGTGTTCCTCTCATTGTCAGATGTAAGTGCTGGGTGGGCCATTCTGACTTAGTGTCAGATATAAGTGCTGATGAAGACCTAAATGGAGGC
The DNA here is from genome assembly GCA_001517045.1 of Pseudotsuga menziesii. Classification (NCBI taxonomy): domain Eukaryota; kingdom Viridiplantae; phylum Streptophyta; class Pinopsida; order Pinales; family Pinaceae; genus Pseudotsuga; species Pseudotsuga menziesii. Next base: position 89,739 of record LPNX011215605.1, on the reverse strand, counting down.
TAGGCCTACAACCAGCATGAAAAAGGGTTGGTTCTGTAGAAATTCCCATGACAAGAAGAATCATGAGATAGCACCCGTGATGATGATCCAGTGATGATGATCTAGCAGTGATGATCCAGATCGAGTGATGATCCAGATCCAGTAATGATGCTCCAGTAATGATCCAGATCAAGTGATGATAAATATCCTATGATGATGCTCCAGTAATGATCCAGATCAAGTGATGACCCAGATCTAGTGATGATGATCCAGATTGAGTGATGATCCAGATCCGAAGATGAATATGACTTGAATCTGAAGATAACTCGAAGATGAAGATGACTTGAAGATGACAAGGAATCGATGATGATCTAGATGATATAGAGAAGAAGACTTGTGCTGATAAAATTGCGTCGAGAGAATACCTTCCTAGTTAAGAGGGAGTGTTAATGTATTTGTAACTTTGGAATGTATTCATCCGTATACCTTATGTATTGTACCCTGATGTTTATTTTGGGGTGTGTCTGTTATGTACTTGAGTCAATTCATGCCCCAATGTTCTTATCGGGAGGTTCTATAATGTAAACAAGTCATGTCAAGTCATTGTAGGTAACCCTCCTATTGATCAAGGGTTAAAGTCCCCGCAGTTCTGGGGCACTAGGGTTATTAGACTCTCTTAGAGAAGTTGGCCCTAGTAGGTTATTGTCAAGTTGGGAATTAGTATAAATAAAGAGTGAGCCTCTCTATTTATCACACACTCACTCACACTCAGTTGTAGCGCATAACTGAGGAAGAAGAAGACACTGGGGCTAGGAAGAAAGAGGCTACTGCTGTCGGGAGATCATCTTACTGTTTTGGGGTTTTACTTTTGGTGCTGATTCTATCTTTGAGGAAGTTGCGGGGTTTTATCCATTTATGGTTTCCCCGAGGAAAAACACTATGTTCATTGTCTCTTGTGTTTGATTGCTGTGCTTGTTATTCTCTCAGTTAAATATCCTAATATAATGCTAGATTAAATTAGGAAACCAACTGTATTTAATTTACTTTTTCTAAGTTTACTTTGGAAAATAAATTAAAGTGATCTAAATTAACTTTAGTGAACCACTAGTTAAAGTGAAAGTGAAATTAGGGTTTTTTCTTTACCAATAGTTAAAGTGAAATTGAAATTAGGGTTTTTGCTTTACCTAAAGTTATAAAAGAGAGATCAATTGGTGGAGAGAACACACACACTTGTATTCTGACAGAGATAGGAATCAGACAGGGAGAGAAATTTAGATAAAGGATTTAGTTGAGAAGACGGAGGAGCGAGCAACATGATCATCAAGATGTGTACAACTGGGCCATACACTCACACATGAGGGTGTTGAGGTTTAACTGGGATTTTCCTAGTGATTTTGCCAGATGCTGCATACGCCAGGTTTGGGTGAATTTGCAGTGATTGTAAAAGTTCCATATTTTCTGATAATAAAATATATATTTGATTGCTGCACTGATTTTCCCATATTCAGTTTTTTCAGGGGTTTCCATACCACAAATAATAGTGTCATTATTGTGATGTGATGTTGTGTTTTATTTCTTAGTTTTATATTCTACTGCATACTATAAAAGATATTCATGTGTGGTTATCAATTGATATTTTTCATGCACTGTTTATCCCTAGTTGAATATTAAAGGAAAATTTACATGGTATTAGAGCTCTGGTGAGCTAAACCTGAGAGATTTGCAGCAACAACGATAGATCAAGGGAAAATCTATAGGAAGACACAAACCTAGATTTCTAGATCTAGGGTTTGACAGGTACACTTCACTATGGCCATGCACTTGATAGTTGAGGATAGACTCCAAGGTGCTCATAACTTTCCTACATGGAAAGAGAGGATCACAAGGATCCTAGATGTCAGTGATGTTGAGGAGCAAATTGACTCCACAAAAGTTGCACCCATAGATCCAACAGATATGATAGCTTGGAAGAAGATGGATTCTAGAGCCATGGTGATTATCATGGATGGAGTGAAGGACCATATAGTCTATTGGTGCAAAATATTAAACAAATTATAACATATATCCAGCGATTTAATTGTCAACCTGGAGAAAGCGTAAACTTGTGAGGTACATACAAAATATATGCAGGGGAAGATTATTACTCACTTATTCTACAACTGAAATTGAATCCAAGTTATGAAAATAGGAAATGACATGAAAATAAATCTAAAACATGAAATTGCATGAAATAAATTGATATAGATCAATCAACATTTAACTTGTGAGCTCACATAAAATCAACATAACTAATTCATAAACAAGACATCAATATATGGAGAGATAAAAATATCTATTCTAAAACATGAAATCTATTACAATAGGATCAAATCCATGACTATCTCAAAAGATCTAAAATATTCCCTACTTCCAAACCACTAGAGAGGCCTCTAACCAAAATGAGGAGAGAGCCCTCCTATTTATACATGAATTCAAGATAACTAATCATAATTACAGATCCACTATTCTCTCAACTTATCACTCAAAATCCTCAACAAATCTACAACTCATCCCTTCAAATCCTCAACAAATCTACAACTCATCCCTTTAAATCCTCCATGGTATCTTGGATAAGATATTCCATCTCCACATTGCCATGATCTTCTCCTTGAAATTAGCCCACATCTTGAGGATGAAATTCGAATTTGAGGATAGGTGGTCACTTTTGAGCTTGTTAAAGTCTTCAAATTTACCTATAAGCATCACCAAACTCATCCAACTTTAAAGTATAATGAAAATATGTTATTTTTCTCAATAATTAACGACAAATTCTCTCAAAATACTCAAAAATAAATGATTTGGAAACTGGTAATATAAACCCATATTTATTATGAAAGTGGTTGTTGGGTGTTATATCATCTAGATTAATTCACCTAATATTTAATTATCAACCGGGATTTGTATGCTTAGAGTTGACACAAAATACATGTGAAGGTAGAGGGGTTCCTATGGTGTCGTGGAAATATTTTAACAAACAAAAGATCGGAAGATATTTCAAAATGAAAAACTGAGTCAAACTCCTAAGAATTCAACTATTAAAGGAATTAAAACGGGAAAAAATAATAAACCAGATAATTGATAATTTATTATAAATAAATAATCTTTAAACTGAAAAAGATATTATCAAGAACTAACTTTTTAAATGGAAAAGTAAGATGAAAGGAATACCTAACTTATAAGCAAGTAGAAAACTTAATAAAAAGAAACAAGTACAAAACTTAATAGGAATATCTTTGAATTCTGTCCTACAAGTCTCTTTTAGTAATCACATAATGTAAAAGGGAACAACCTAAAAACATACTAAGGATAACACATATAACATTGAATTTTACATGCAAATGGATAAATCAATCCAAAGGCATGAACACAAAACACTACATCAATAAAAACAAATATGAAACAAACTCAAGAAACAAAACATAAAATAACTCAAAACCTATTCAAGGTAAAAAGAGGTAAGGTAACTTTTAATAAATAACTTAAAACAATCCAAATTTAAATTTAATGTCAAATAGAACTATCATCTAACTATTACAGTCAAAGCATACTTCAAACATTAAAGAAACATAACTTAAAACAATCTCAAAACACATAAAAAACATTAAAAACAAAACTATAGGCTGAATGACAGACTGAACTGTAGGTCTGAAAGGGGTGGCTAAATGACAGTTTAAACAGGCTATCCAAATGACAGCCTGCATAGTTAAAATGATAGAAATTAACCTAAATGAGCTAATCTTCAGTTGAATTTGTGCAGATGTAAATCTAATGCATGAAGGAAATAAGTAAACCTACTTATTAAGAAAATTTGATAGTGAAATAAAATTAAACAAATTCATGATAAGAAAATCGTTGCATGTTAATAAAAAAACTGAAATTCAAATTGCATAATTTATAACTTATTACAGAAAGGAGATAAACATAACTGAATCTATTTTACTTGATAAAAAAGAAGTCTATTCTACCTGCTTGCAAATAAACTGGAAATGAAATGACTGAAAACAAATCTGAAAGCAAACTATGTGCGCACTTAACTATCTAATTTCAGAAATAAAATTGCATTATAGGAAATAACATTAATCTAATGAAAATAAACTAAATTAGCTATAACAGAAAGAAAAGAAAAAAATTACACAGAAGAATGAACCTCTGGTTGATGAGGGGCCCTCTTAGCAATCAGGGGTGTTTCCTGGCTAACGCCTACTCAAACAAAATCATCAACATAAAAGCATACAACTCTTTATTAAAACTATTGAACAAAGTTACATAATTATTCTTCAAAAACGACTGTCTAACAAATGAAATGATCAACCTTATAACTATGCATAAGGAGGTGTTTATATACAATGTTTACAGGGATGAGCAAGTTGACCCTTTAGTGGTCGACTGCTCTCTAAATTTAGTATGTTCCATAAAGGCATTTAACTAATTTGAATCCAATGCACATGATATTCCTTCTTCAACGCAAACAGTTCTCTTCAGCATGTGAGATGTGGCTCACAAGATCCTTTGTTAGCGTGGTTGGTGAAGTGGTGGCGAGCAGAGGCAATGTACACGGTGAGTCTTCTGGAACTCGGGTTAAATGCATCAACCCAACACGTGGACTGTTGGTGAGGTGTCAATGAAGGAGGTTGCAGGTTTGCGGATCATCTAGAAGCGAGCTTCATTATTCAGATGCATGGACAGTAAACAGTTCGCATGATGGTTCAATCATTTTAATTCCTGGAATCAGTTATCAACAACGCACAATCTGATTAACGATCTGAATGGAAAGCTGAACAACAAGCTGGACCGTGAGTTGGATATGTTGGGCGCAGATCTAGGACGAATGTGATGTCTATTTATTGGTGTGCTTAAGAACTATAGTTTGTAATAACAACATTTAAATTCCTGGAAACCTTCCAACGAGTTTCATGCAACGAGCTGGATGGTGAGCTAGACGTGCTGTGCGCATAGCTAGTTGAATGCGTATTTGTTGTTAATTCGCCAAAAAAGATTATATAACATGTAATAAAATGTACATATAAATTAATAAATCAAATGCGCTTCAAACCATGTCAATTTTAATTAATAAAATCATAAAATGATAATAATAAATGGATTTTATGTAAACCTTAAATACATTCATACCTGGGGCTGAATAGTGATTTGTGTGACATAAAATATGCAAAAATATAATAAAACATATGTTTAAATGAGTAATTTAACTGCCAAAAATGATAAAAATTTAGGATCAACATTCCCCCAAAGCAGAGAAATGCTAGGTCCCACTGAGCAAAAAGAAGAATAATTTAGGAAGGAGGCGGACTAGCAGTTGCCTTCAACTTGGCAGATGAAGGAGGTGATTTAAACTTCAATATTTTATCTTGTAACTTAAAAAATAACATGTTTTTCATGTCAAACATTGTATGAAGGTTTAAAATTAATTCAACCATGTCCAAAGTAAAACTTTGGACAGGTTGAACATATAACACGAAGGCATAAATCACATTTTGAATAACAAGAAGATTGATCATTTAATAATTTACATGCATGATTGGGTAAGAGGATAGGATTATCAACAATGAAATGATGACTAAAAATTTTGCAGCAATATGGAGGTGAAAAATACTTGCCCAAAAACAAAATTTGGGTAGCAAATTTTAATCATAAGTGCTATAATATTGATTTCATTTGGACCTTCGTTCAATCCTTCGTATAGTCCTCCATATTGATTTTGTTGTAAAAATATGCTTCACACTATAACCAAGTTCCACTGCTTACATTATCCCGAAAACACTTATAATTTGTTAGAGATCAATAGATCAATCATAAATAATGAAAAGTGAAAACAATCTAATTTTTCCAATCCTTTGCCCCCAAACCAAAGATATGGCATGCCCTCAAGCCATGAAAGAGAGAAGAATTGATTGTTCTAGAAAATAAAAATTAAAAGAGTTTTATTATGCTGTTTAGTATTTTATAAGAAAAAGAAAACTAATTAGTAAATGGAAATGATTCAGATATGTATATTCATGAAAAATATAACAGTGCTTAGAAAGACCACTTAAATGATAATAATATAACCAAAAGAATGCTAAAGGAAAAACTAGTAATCCATACCTTATTTTAAAGATATCCTGTCATCACAAAATATTTAAGTTTACCCTGGAGTATGTGAGATTTACAGCTATGGGTCCCATTTCTAGGATAAAGACATCCTAGGTATGTGTTGAACTAGATGGCCAAGGCAAAGCCCAACTTACAACCATTCTCAAATGACATTATAAAAAATTATCCATGACATATTTAGCTTGAAAGAAAATTTATTTATATTAGCATTGTTTTACGAATCATGTGCATAGTGATGTATTAACATGATCTCTTTTACCTGATATTTCCCCACCGCTAGCAGGCCTATTCAGTACCCTGACGGGTTTACCTTGGTACCATGCAGGCATAGCCCTGCTTCCAGCGAGCCTGTTCAGTACCCTGACGGGTTTACTTGCATTTATTGAGCTTCTATGTTTTAAGTTTTTACTTAGCATTGACTCGCTACCAGTAGGCCTGTTCAGTACCCCAATGTGTTTGCCTTGTATAATGATATTAAATATATGGGTGCCGATTGGTACTAGAGCGTGTTAAGTCCTGCTAGACAAATAATTCATTTTTTGTAAAATAAACTTATAAGTAATTTTATAGTGGCCTTAACCATAAATCATGTCAAAAGAGAATAACTTAAAGTTTTTCTTTAACCTTACAGTCCTTCTTCTTCATAAAAAAAAGTAATGTTCCCCACAAACAAGAATTCCACTTACTCTCGAGTTATCACCAAAATACATGAGTGACAAGTTTTGATAACAAGTATAGGATGAACTAGTAATCCATAGGTGTAAGATAAGATTGTAAAAAAAAATATGATAATGAAAGTAGGTCTGTCAAGCAACTGTTCAAAAGAGTAAATCAGAAATATACATGTTTGAATCAAGATAACAAAAACTATATGAATCATAGAAAATCTGGTTAAGAATGATATACAGAGGATTGTAATTTTTTTAATTTTCACTATAAGCTGCAAATTTCAAAAGTACCCCAAGAAAGGTTAAGATAACTTATAAATAATATGTTATTTGCTCATAGAGATAATGTACTTGTAATCAAACTGCAAAACCACTTGTTAGATGATTCAATTTATTCATGAAGACATATATACTTAAAAGAAAAAGAGTCCCTTGTAAATAATCTATTAGAAATGAATCTTATTTATTCAAAGAACACACATATTTACATATATACAAGTGATGATAACCCAAAATATTTTTTAAGGATCAGGAGGAGGAGGAATAACTTCTTCAACTAATTCCATTTCATTCCGTTGCAAAACATTATGTATAAAATCCCATTTAGATGTCGGTTGGTGATAAAGCTTGAGTATATGTCCATTTACTACAAAGGAAACTTTTGAGCCATCAATTGTTTTAATTTCTATTGATCCGTTGTCAAAGGCTGTAACAACTTCATATGGGCCCATCCAACGAGCGGTCAATTTTCCTTTAAAATTTTTAAACTGTGAGTCGAATAGTAGTTCCCAATATCCAGTATTAAATTGCTTTTTCTTAGTAAATTTATCATGCCAAGTCTTTCTTTGATTCTGTATTAGCATGGTTCTTTGGAGTGCATCTTGTCTAATCTCATCTAACTCCCTAATTTGTAATATTCATTGTTTTTGTGCTTCATCCAAATCCATGCCTAATTGTGCTGTCATACAAAAGGTTTTAACTTGAAATTCAATAGGTAAAAGGACTTGTTTTCCATATACTAACTCATAGGGGGTATGTCCGGTAGTGTTTCTCCATGCTATCCTATAGGCCCATAAAGCCTCCGGGAGTCTATCTGCCCAATCCTTATGATGTAAGTGAATGGTTTTAGTTAAAATGGCTTCTAATACTTTATTAGTTGATTCTACTTGACCATTATCATGAGGATGATAAGGTGAAGACTTGCAGTGTTAGATGCCATATTTCGTAGTGAGTTCTTTCATTAATTTAGAAGTAAATTGAGTACCTTGGTCTGTAACAATTTCTCTAGGTAAACCAAACCGGGTGAATATTTCTTCATATATGAATTCTACCACTGATTTCTCTGTGGCCCTAAACAAAGCTTTGGCTTCTACCCATTTGGTGACATAGTCCGTACAAACTAGGATATATTTATTTTTATGAGACATGGGATAAATTGGTCCTACAAAATCAAGAGTCCATTTCTCAAAGGGTTCAATCATGACTTGGGGTTGTAGAGGTATTTGACCAGATGACATAGGTCTATCCATTATTTGGCAATTATCGCATCCTTTGACATATTTGGCAGCATCCTTAAAATTGCTTGGCCAATACTAACCGGGATGTAATACTTTGTATGTCGTCCTCTTATAAAAAAAATGTCCTCCATAGGGTCCATCATGGCATGCATGGAGGATGTATGTCATTTCATCCTCTTGCACGCATCATTGAATAATAAGATCTGGACCAGTGCGGAAGATATCATTATCAACCCAAGAATAATTGGAACTTTGAACTATAATACAATGCTTCTCATGTGGGGACAAATGGTTTGGTATTTTCCCAGTTGCTAAATAATTGGCAATATCTGCAAACCAAGGGGCTTGAACAGATACAAAAAATAGATGTTCATTAGGAAAAGTGTCATCAATAGGTTTTGTATCATCTTTAGGTTGAATACAGGAAAGGAAATATGCTACTAGATTTTCTTTACCAAGCCGGTCAATAACAGTGATGTTAAATTCTTGCAATAGAAGAAGCCACCGGGTCACTCTACCATTGGTAATTGGTTTATTCATTAGAAATATAATGGTGAAGTGATCGATAAGCACAAAAAATTCGTAACCTGTAATGTAATGGAAAAATTTATTAATAGAATAAACTACTACCAAAAATTCTTTTTCAGTAACAATGTAATTTAATTCGGCAGGAGTCAAATTCTTACTAATAAAATAAATGCCATAAGGTACTTGTCCCTCTTTTTGGCTGATGACTCCTCCTATGGCCATATCAGAGGCATCAGTGGATATATGAAAAGGAAGGGACCAATTCAGAACTCGAAGTATTGGTGGTACCGATAGTTTTGGTTTTAAAATTTCAAAATCATTTTGATAGGATTCTGTCCAATGGAATTCTACGTCCTTTGTAAGCAATTTAAACATTGGTGCAACTATTTTACAGAAATTTTCAATAAAGCGATGGTAATAGCATGCATGGCCAAGAAATATTCTTACCTATTTCTGAGTTTTGGGAGAGGGAAGGACAACAATTACTTTGACCTTCCCAGGATCTACATTAATTCCTTGGGAGGAAACATGATGTCCCAAAACTATACCTTTTATCAGTAACATTTTACATTTTTCATGATTGAGGGATAAATTCATTTCTTGACATCAGATCAATACCTTCTAGAGGAAGTCAAGGGATTCTTGAAAAGTATTACCATAGGATGTAAAATCATCCATGTATACCTCCACACAGTCATGTATAAGATCAAAAAATATTCCTAAGACCGCTCGCTGAAAAGTTGCAGGTGCATTACATAGGCCAAATGGAAAAACTAGATAAGTGTATGTTCCCCATGGGCATGTAAAAGTGGTATTGTCTTGATATTTCGGTGGTATTAAAATCTGGTTGTAACCACTATATCCGTCAAGAAAGGAAAAATACTGTTTACCTGATAGGGTATCTAATACTTGATCAATAAAGGGTAAAGGAAAGTAGTCTTTAAGTGTGGCTTTGTTTAATTCTCTAAAATCAACACAAATTCACCGTTTCCCTGTGATTTTCTTCGGGAAGTCTACCACTAAGGGAGACACCCATTTACTATCGAAGGTAGGATAGATGAAACCAACAGTGAGGAGTTTTTGTAATTCCTATTTCACTATATCCTTTAGAGTAGGATTCATCCTCCTCTATGGCTACCTTACAGGTGACATATTTGGATCCATGTAAATAAGGTGAATACAAGTGTCGGGGTGTATACCCTTCATATTGGTGTATTCCCATGCAAATGCTCCAGCTTGTTTTTTAAGAAGTTTAAGCAGCTGTGCTTGTTGGTTTTCACTTAACCCTGTGTTTATATGTAAATTTTTTTTAGTGCCAACCTCACAAGGTATAGTATATGTTCTTGTTTTCTCTTCAATTGTGAATACATAAGGCATTTCTTTAAACATTGAGAGAACCATATTCTCTTGAAACTTGTCTTCGAAAATCTGGTCGAACTGAGCAAAAGACCGAGGGAGATCTATACAAGTTGTTGAAGAAACAAACTGGTTTAATACATTCTCAGTGGTATGCTCTTGAAGTGCCCGGGAGAAATAACTAGGGAGGGAGAGGTCATCAAAGTATTCATCTCCAAAAGAACAATTTAACCACCATGAGTTTTCAATTATTGGTTGTGCTGGGGGGTATAATATAAGTCTTTGTGTAGACAACCCATTGGAAATAGTCATCTCTCCATCCCTACATCCTATAAAAGAATTGGCAGTAGCTAACCATGGTCTTCCCAAGATAATAGGATGCACTTTTGAAGGATCCTTTGATTCTAAGACCATAAATTAGATAGGATATTCCCATGAGGCTACTGATATGATAATGTCATCTAGGACTCCAACAGGTTTTACCATAGTACGCTATGCTAGTTCTAGGATGGAAGGGGTAGGTTGGAGAAATTGTCCTAACTGTAAAAATCCTAAGAGTGTGGTGGTAATCATATTGATAGTGGATCCTAAATCGATTAATGTATTTTCTATGGCGGTGTTGTTTATAATTACAGTCACTACCGGGGCTCCTGGATTTGTATATTTTGCAATTTGGGACTGATCTATCATACATTTAGACATATCTCCTATAACATGAATTAAGGGAGGGTCCTTTTGCTTCTTCCCTGATATTTTAATGCATAGCTCCTTTATTACCTTACTATATATTGGTATGTCCTTGATAGCTTGTAATAAAGGGATTTTGATATAGATATTCTTTAATTCATTCAAAATGTTACACTCCGGATGAACTACATGTTTTTCGATCACTAGTATTTCCGGGAATGGAGGAATTCTTTGCTCCTGGATAAATCCTTGCAGAGGATGGGTGTGTACTGGAACCTTTGGAATGTTCACATCCACCAAAATATCATCATTCACAACTCTTCCATATCGTAATTGAATCTCATGTACAGGTAAAGTCGAAATAAGATATGATGGAAGAGTTTGCAACTCAATGCTATTAAGAGCTTGAGTTAGTTTACTATTTCAGTTAGGTATCGGTTGTGCATGTAATAATGTTGGCCAAGGAGGATTTGTGTTCTAAAAGTGATGAGGTTGTTGTGTGATGAAAGGAAATGGAGGTACAAATCTAGGTGAAATTTGCTGGAAATTTGTTTGGTGTTGAGGATAAGGATGATTAGGTGCAAGGACAGGTTGGGACTAAGGGTATGGTTGTCCTCTCCACTCTTGTGACCAATATTGCTGATGTGGAAATTGAGGAGGAGGGTACTGAGGTGGCCAGTTATTCCAACTTGAATGGTTCCATTGTTGAGGTGGTTGATATGGAGGATAAGAGAGTGGGGGTTGTGGTGGAAAGTTATGATATGCTGGTTGGTCTCTAATGGATGTTGTTTAATGGACATTCCCTTTGGGGATGTTTGGTCCTACATATTGGACAAAATATGCTCATTGCTTCTTGTTCTTCATCCTGCCTTTTCTTGGCTTGTAAATCATCTAGTTGAGAACCCATTTCTCCTAACATATTAGTCTTGAAATTCTCCAGTAGGTTTCCTAACTCTACCCTTGTAACTCCACATCAACTAGGAATGTTTCCTCTTACATTTATATGAAAATTTTTCCCAACGTCCCCCCTACTTCTAGAATTTTTTTTACACATCTCACCGATTTGTGCAAATATTTTATGAGAAATATTGCTAACTTCCATGAGATTAAGACTATCTAACAAGTCCTCAGAAATCCCTTTAAGGAAAAGTGTACATACTGCATGCTCTTGGAGGTCACTATATTTTGATTTATGTAATGTATAAACGAACCTCTCAAGATAATCCTCCAGGATTTCATATTCAAGTTGTTGTATTTTGAATATATCATGTCGAGAGTGTTGGGGCTCGACCTTCAAGGTCCTTAATTTTGGCAACTCCGCGGTTTTGGTGCGAAGCTTGTAAGCGGAGTTGCGGTCCAAAATAGTCTTAGGGGTTTTGGGGTTCGGTCGAAGCCCCTCTTTTTGTAAATGACCCATGGTTTATGGTTTTTGGGGTGCCCATGGTTTAAGTCCATGGTATTGTAATAGTGCACTTGTATAAATAGGCACTTATGTAAAGGAGAGAGGTTAGGTCTTTAACGATTATGTTATGATGCTAATGTGATGCGAAGCTAAGGGTTTAAGGTTAAGTCCCAGCTGTGTGCATGGATGACCTCTGCAGTTGAGTGCGCAGAGGGTTTTTGAAGGAAGGTTAAGTCCTAGCTGTGTGCGTGGATGACCTTTGCAGCTGAGTGCGCAGAGGGTTTTGTAAGAAAGGATCTGCAGCTGAGTGCGTAGTTTTGGGAGATTGAGAAGATCTGCAGCTAAGTGCATAGATCAGAACTGTGATTTTGTAAAGAGTTGAATATAAACATAGTTCTATGGACGTAGCCCCTACACTGGGGGTGAACCACATATATCTTGTGTTGTGGTGGTGCTGTTATGTTTTTATGCTTTCGATAAGCAGGTGAATGCTAAAGTAAGATAACTATTAAATATTAACTTCACTGTAAATTCCCAATTAAGGGTTAAGCAAGAAACGTTCTTTTATCTAAACTACGAAGCTATTTAAGTGAATGTCGAAGCTCTATTTTGTATAAACATTTGTTGTTAAGGATAAAGGTACAGTAATATCCCTTTTCTGCTTACAGAAACCTGATTCTGCGGCACCCCATAGCTGTTTCGGGTGAGACTGCAACCTGTTCGTAGGTTGTTTCCGAAAGGGCCAACACTGTGGGTCTTTTTGTTGGTGCGAAGATAAAAGTATAGAACCCGGGTCTACCCTAAGCCCAACAAATTGGTTCCATTGCCAGCTGAACCAGTATCTTCTTTAAGAGGGATTTACGTCGTACCTGTAGGGCTATGTTTTGGAGACCCTCAGTAAAAGAAATCGGTGACTGGATTGAAGGCACTTATCTGAAATTTGCTGAACAAGAAAATAAGGATCCTTTTTGTAGCTCAGACGACTTCTTGCAAAGGTACGTTTTTTCTGATATTTATGAAATTTTCTTTGCTAGTATCCACATAGAGTTGCACCAGTGGTTATCCAGGTTGACAGAAAGAAATACAAACTTCAAAGAAGATCAGTTTCCTGACTGGACCCCAACAAGAATTAGTATATTGAAAAGGGTGAACAACGCGATATCACGAGTTGTTGATTTCTGGACCACGCGAACCCTTGAAGCATTTGTTACGGAGTCCTCCGTTGACACACATACTTCTTTCAGCGAAGCTGAACGATAGTTTTTCAAAGGACCAAGGGGTAAGTACCTAAATTCCTTTAGTCTGAAAATTAAAATGCTCTTGGCTGAGAAAGGCATATTGCTTATAGAATCAGATTGCTAGATTTATTGCTACTAACCTAATTTTGGAAGTGAAAGTGACTTCTATGAGCAAAGTGGTTTGCTTCGAAGCAGTAAACGATACAAGAGAACTTTTGGATCCTATACCCTAGGCCAGAATACCGAGTATACCCCGTTAATTCCATAAGAATCCGAGTCTGAGGAAACCTCTTTTGTTAGAAACCCTCCTATAACTCCACAACACAGATTTGTTATCCCTGAGAAACCATCATAGTCTGAAAGTAACCCTAGCTCGAGTAGTCCTATCGCAGGTCAGTCTACCTCAGAAAGTTCCCCCCCTCCTGCTACCAGTCCCCCTCCTCCCCCCCCTCGATCCACTATGGCCCATGTGAATGATGATATCAAGCTCCCTGTCTTTAAAGGAACTAGATCAGAGGATCCAGAACAATTTGGGTTCTTATGCGAAGTTGTGTGGATTGCTAAGAATATTATGGACCAATATATAAGAAGAGCGCAGCTAGTCACTTCTTTCAGAGACCAAGCTTTGACCTGGTTTATGAAGTTTTCCAGTACTCAGAACCATGTCTTGGCTGATATTAAAACAGCAATGATGAAAGAGTTCAAGAAGCCTAAATTTGAGTCATAGTGTATAACTGAACTGAAAGAGATTCAATAGAGGCGAGGTGAATCAGTTTGGGACTTTGATTAGAGGTTCAAAGTTCTGCTAGATCAAGTTAGCTTCACTATTGGACCAGAACAACATAAAGAATGGTTCATTGCAGCATTATTACCTCATATTAGAACTCCACTCATGCAACAGAAGGTTGCTGATCAACAAGAGGCTTTGGAAATTGTTATGAAGCTTGAAACAGCCCCTGCTGGAGACAATTCTAGAATAGCCCAAATACAAGCACAGTTACCAGAAATGGATTTGGAGCTTCGCGACATGAAAAAAGGGAAAGCCATTTGAGAAGAGGTTTGGTGTACATGATGTAAGACAGAAGGTCATGACAAAGAACAATGCCCTGCATTAAGGAATTATTTGAATACTGGTGCACTGAACCTATTTAACCCTACTATTCTATATTGTGAGATCTGTAGAACAACTGGCCAGCATCGACCTGAAGATTGCTACCTGCTGCAGAGATATGTGCAAGTCCCTAAGAATCCCTACTGCAAGTTCTATAAGTCAGTTGGACACAACGAAGATGAATGTCGCAGTTTTGACCTCATGAGAGAGCGAACCTATGATGTGTATAGGGTACAACCCGATACACAAGGAAATGATGGATATGGTTACCGCAGTGGTCGAGGTAGTTTTATAGGTCATGGTCATGGTGGTATGCCTAGAGGAGGTCGAGGCCAGGTTATTTGCTATAACTGTAATCAGGCAGGACATGTAGCTAGAGACTGTCAGAACCCAACTACGACATGTCGATATTGCAGAGCAGTCGATCATGTGATTGAGCAATGCCCATAGCTGATAACCAAGATCCAAGAAAGAAATGGCACCCCTAGTCAGAATGTTTAGATGATTGCTGTAGAGCAAAGACCTTCCCTAGCCCTTAACATTGTTACCAGGAGTGGAGCTATGACGCAAGTACAGAATAAGGAGAAACAGCCTGACAAGGCTTGGGTTCGTAAGACCCCAGAGAAAATTCCAGCCTTCGATGTGGGAAGAAAAAAAGAAACATTTATGGAAGCTCAAAAAGACTTTGCCGAGCCGAGGAAATCAGTAGCAACCATGTAACAGCATCAACAGCAAGCTTCACCTGAACAAGTAAGTACACTGTCATCATTTTTACAGAGTTGTGTGAAGCTAGTAAGAAATCATAATGCTTTGAATGAGTTACAGAAAGTTATTCAGTCTTGCAAACCTTAGCGAAGCTATGATAGAGGAAAAACTATTAATAGAGTTAGAAGGACTGGAAGAGAAATGAGATTGCATGCTCAGATAGGAGATTATGACATGATTGATATCATTTTAGATCTAGGATCAGAAGTGAATGTCCTAACTAGGCAGACATGGGAACAAATGGGAAAACCTACGCTTGAATGGTCCCCTATATAGTTGATATTAGCCAATCAACAGAAGATTGTGCCCTTGGGAATATTCCCTAGTGTACCAGTGGATATAGATGGAGTCAGTATACTAGTAGATTTCGAAGTCATTGAGATAATTGATGATAGCAACCCCTATCCAGCCTTGCTAGGAATTGAATGGGCAATAAACAATGATGCAGTAATCAACCTTAAGAAGAGACAGATGACTTTTGAAGGGAAAGGTTTGAGAGTCATAGTACCATTGGACCATTCTCAAGGAGAAAGGTATACAGAGCCAGTCAGAGATGAAGATCAAGATATTCTGGATCATATTTACAACATCATAGCTAAATAAGAAGACTATGTTAACCCTACTACTGAAGGTATAATGGATTGGCAGTGTGACAACTCCTGCATGACTAATTCAGATGAAGGCCTAGAGAATTGGCAGAATCAACTCTATGAGCTACATGGACATCGATGTGCTAGAATTACCAAGTCTCTCAGATGGCTTGGCTCACAGACAAGAGTCTTGCCTACCTTTGATGGATCGACAGACCCAGAAGAATTTATTGTATAATTCTCAGAGCAAGTACCAGATTCACAGAAAATGGAGACTCTAGATTCAACATTCAGAGCCACAGCAGCCAGATGGTGGAATGGTCATAAAAAGTATATTCATAGTTGAGGAGCTTGTCAAAATTTTCTTCGCCTGAGATTCATGGATCAACCTCAGGAGGTGCGAAGCAGATTTGATGGTAATACTAGCCCTCAGGAACATTTGGAGCAGTGTTACAAAGCATGGAAGCATGTACCTTGTGAAGAATGGGTACATAGGTTTGTACACACTTTGGAACCTGTAGCAAAGAACTGGTATACAGAGGTTGAGCTTCGCCATGGTACTGTAAGTTGGGATGGCCTTACTGATAGTTTTGTGCTTACATTTTCTATTAATGAGGTTTTCCCTACTTTGGACGCAGCTATTAGGTTGATCCATACTAATGTGTTTGATGATAAAGAAATAGCCGAATACCAACCTGATTGGAAGGAACAAGAAGCCAATGCAGTAGAATGCTATAACCTCGCAATTGATGAGGATGATGACCCACACAACATTAAAATTCCTGAGTCAGAAGGACACTGCGAAGTACATGGACCAGCCGTCGAAGCACCTAAAGTAACTCAGCCCTTGAAGACAAGGAAAGTAAACATTGGATCAGAAGAAATGCCTAAGTACGCTACCATTGGAGATTATTGGGATGAAGAAATGGTGAGCAAAGTGACTGAACTTCTCCATGAGTATCAGGACTTATTTCCGACAAATTTCTCAGAAATGAAAGGTATCCTTGGCGATATAGGAGTGATAAAAATCCCTTTGAAAGCTGATGCGAAGCCTGTGAAGCAGCACCCTTATAGGCTGAACCCTAAGTATAAAGAAAAAGTCAGGATGGAGCTAGATAAGATGCTCGCTGTAGGGATCATTGAGCCTATCGAAGAGTCTGAATGGGTCAGTCCTATGGTGGTACAAGAAAAGAAGACCAAAGGAGAAATCAGAATCTGTGTCGATCTGAGAAAGCTGGATGATGCTTGTTTATATGATCCTTTTCCTACTCCCTTTACAGATGAAGTTTTAGACAATGTCGGAGGTGAAGAAGTGTACTCTTTTACTGAAGGATTTTCAGGTTACCATCAGATCAGAATTGCTCCAGAGGATCGAAATAAAACAACCTTCACTACAGAAATGGGATCTTTTCAGTATACAGTTATGCCCTTTGGATTGAAGAAAGCACCTGTTATGTTTTCTAGAGTAGTCATATTTGCATTTAAGGAATTTATACATAAATTATTGGAAGTTTACTTTGATGACTGGACTATCTTTGGTTTATTGAAAGATCATATAGCCAGTTTAAGACTTATGTTGGACAAGTGTAGATAGCATCATATTTCATTGAACCTGAAGAAGTGTATCTTTTGTGCACCTTTTGGAATTCTGCTAGGTCACATTGTATGCAAGCAAGGATTGATGATGGATCTTGTGAAGATAGCCATTATTGTAAACTTGCCACCTCCGAAGTCTGTTAAGCAACTTCACACTACGCTTGGTCATACTGGATACTACAGGAAATTCATTAAAGGATATGCTCAGATTACAGCCCCTATGGAAAAGAAATTGAAGAAAGATATTAAGTTTGAATGGACACCTGAGTGTCAGGAAAGCTTGGATATTTTGAAAGAAAAGATGGTAGCTGCCCCTATCTTAGTATTCTCTGACTGGAATAAGGAGTTTCATGTGCATGTCGATGCATCCTCCATTTCTTTGGGTATAGTATTGGCTCAGTCAGGTGAAGGTAATATTGATCACCTTATTGCTTTTGCAAGTAGAAAATTGTCCACAGCAGAAAAGAATTATACTATGACAGAATGAGAAGGTCTAGCTATGGTCTATGCATTGCAGAAGTTTCGACATTATCTGTTAGGATCTCATTTTAAGATGTTCATTGACCATTCTACTTTGAAGTATTTGGTGAACAATCCTGTCTTAGGTGGAAGGATATGCAGATGGCTAATTCTGTTTCAGGATATGACTTTGAGATTATAGTTAAGCCTGGAAGTCTTAACCTAGGGCCTAACCACTTGTCGAGGCTCGAGTCAAGAGAAGAGCCCACTAGTTTGGACGAAGGTCTTCCTGATCCCTAGTTGTTTTCCATCCAGATGGTTGATGGCTATTTCAAGATATTGTTCAGTACTTGTCTACAGGTTTTGCACCCACTGAGATGACAACACAGCAGAAGAAGTAGCTAGTGGTTAGAGCAGCTGACTTTACTTTGATAGCAGGATAGCTATATAAGATGGGACCAGATGAAATACTGTGCAGATGTGTCCTGGAGCATGAAAAGCCATTGATTTGGCTGGGGCACATTTTGGAGCAGCAGGAGGTCATTATTCAGAAAAAGCTACAGCTCAGAATATTCTGACAACCGGATTATGGTGGCCTACGATTCATAAGGATGCAAGAGAGTATTTCCACAGCTGTGATATCTGTCAGAGGATAGGAAAACCATCCAGAAGGGATGAGATGCCTTTGGTTCCACAGGTAACTTTACAGGCATTTTACAAGTGGGCTATTGATTTTTTTGGACCAATTAGTCCCCCTGCAAAGAAATTTGGAGCAAGATACATTATTACAGCAACTAATTACCTTACTTGTTGGGCCGAAGCTCAACCAGTCAAGAACTGTAGCGCTGCTACAGCTGCAAAGTTCATCTTCGATAATATCTTGTTAAGATTTGGGTGTCCTAGAATTCTTATGAGTGATCAAGGATCACATTTCCTAAATAAGACTATTGAAGCATTGGCAGAAGAATTTCAATTATATCATCAGAAGAGTACTACCTACCATCCTCAAGCAAATGGAACTGTCGAAGCCTTTAACAAGATCCTTGAGCACGCTCTGATGAAGGTTTGCAATGTTAACAGAAATGATTGGGATCTTAGAATTTCAGCAGTATTATGGGCTTATAGAACCACTTGCAAGAAGTTGACAGGCCATACACCTTTTAGGCTGGTATATGGACAAGAAGCAGTTATGCCCATGGAGTACATTGTTCCTAGCCTCAGAATATCTGCCTTCACAGAGATGGATGACCCAGCTATGTTGCAAGAAAGGCTTGAAAAGATACTAGAACTTGAAGAAGACAAATTCATTGCAGGTTTCTAGCAGCAAGTACAGAAAGCTAGAGAAAAAGCATGGCATGATAGACACATTAAGAAGAAGCAATTCTAGATTGGTGATCTTGTGCTCTTGTATGACAGTAAATTCATGAAGTTCCCAGGTAAGTTCAAGACACATTGGAAAGGACCATACATAGTTCAGGAAGTTACCAATGGTGGTGCAGTCCAGTTAGCTAAATTGAATGGAGAAATTTTACCTTCCATGGTGAATGGAAGTAGATTAAAGAAGTACAGGGACAATCCTAGACCCCCTAATCAGAAGTAACAGTAGGAAGGAGAGTCTAAGTACCAAGAACAGTTGAAATTGGGTACTAGACTATAATGAAGCTGTTCTCAAATTTACGAAGTGTCGAAGGATGTCGAAGTTCGAAGGAAGAAGTTCTGTTGGAGCTTGTGTCAGGATGGGTCGACGGTCAATAGTGTGTTGAAGGTCCTTATTGTTGCGAAGCTAAAGTTAGTGGTCATGCTGAAGAAGAAAGGTGTGTTGTAACTTAAAATGTGACCATTGGGAAAAATTAGATTTGGCGGCGCCGGCACGTGAACTGCCTTAACTGCTTGTAATGATGAGATTTTGGGAAATATAGCACCACGTGGACAAGATATACCGCTGTTCAGTCAGATTTGGTATCTTTGATGCACAATTATGACATATTTGATCATGGGATTCTTTAAGAAGACATCCAGCTCTGTGCATTTCGCATTACGCATTGTCTTGAGTTTTATGGTTCAGCCCATGGCAGCTGATCACATAGTCTAGGAAATGTTGAGAGAATTCAGATCGAGGGGTCTGTAGAACCTTATGAGCAACCTACCTACATCTGCACCCCATGAAGAGACTCCCCCAGCGCCGAAGCAGCCAATGCAGACACGATCAACCAGAAATAGATTTAAGGCAGAAGCTCGCTCCAAGTGGAATGAAGAGAAAGATGAAGCTGAAAGATATTTTGGGAAGTAAGATAGCAGAATGAACAAAGGTCATAAGGAACACAGGCAGCCTGCTAAGAATGAATGAATAGAGCAAGCCATGGCAGTGGTAGAAGTAGTAGAAGGAATGATGATGATGACAGGCATATAAGGGAGAAAGACAACAAGAGGATTAAAGATGATGCTTATAGAGATGCAGATGGATACAAAACTCGATAGAGTGCAAAAGGAGTTAGTAGAGAAGGAGCAAGCAGCCAAAGATATCATGCACAGCCTCAGCAAGCAATTCACTATCTTCACCAACAAGATTATCCCACTAGAAAAGCAGCAGAGTGTCCTGGGATGGGACACTGGTGAGTCTTAGGGGCCTGTTGGGGCTCGACCTTCAAGGTCCTTAATTTTGGCAACTCCGCGATTTTGGTGCGAAGCTTGTAAGTGGAGTTGCGGTCCAAAATAGTCTTAGGGGTTTCGGGGTTGGGTCGAAGCCCCTCTTTTTGTAAATGATCCATGGTTTAAACCCATGGTTTATGGTTTTTGGGGTGCCCATGGTTTAAGTCCATGGTATTGTAATAGTGCACTTGTATAAATAGGAACTTATGTAAAGGAGAGAGGTTAGGTCTTTAACGATTATGTTATGATGCGAATGTGATGCAAAGCTAAGGGTTTAAGGTTAAGTCCCAGCTGTGTGCGTGGACGAACTCTGCAACTGAGTGCGCAGAGGGTTTTTGAAGGAAGGTTAAGTCCCAGCTGTGTGCGTGGATGACCTCTGTAGCTGAGTGCACAGAGGGTTTTGTAAGAAAGGATCTGTAGCTGAGTGCGTAGTTTTGGGAGATTGAGAAGATCTGTAGCTGAGTGCGCAGATCAGAACTGTGATTTTGTAAAGAGTTGAATATAAACATAGTTCTGTGGACGTAGCCCATACACTGGGGGTGAACCACTTATATCTTGTGTTGTTGTGGTGCTGTTATTTTTGTGCTGTTATGTTTTTATGCTTTTGATAAGTAGGTGAATGCTAAAGTAAGATAACTGTTAAATATTAACTTCGCTGTGAATTCCCAGTTAAGGGTTAAGCAAGAAACGTTCTTTTATCTAAACTGGGAAGCTATTTAAGTGAATGTCGAAGCTCTATTTTGTATAAACATTTGTTGTTAAGGCTAAAGGTACAGTAATATCCCTCTTTTGCTTACAAAAACCTGATTCTGCGGCACCCCATAGTTGTTTCGGGTGAGACTGCAACTTGTTCGTAGGTTGTTGCCGAAAGGGCCAACACTGTGGGTCTTTTTGTTGGTGCGAAGATAAAAGTATAGAACCTGGGTCTGCCCTAAGCCCAATAGAGAGTCATTAGGTTTGCAATATTCTTGATATTTTCTCAAGAATGAAGTTTTCATATCGTCCCAAGTCCTGATAGTGAATTCTCCTAATCCGATGAACCATCTCAAGGTGGAATATTTTAGTGTAGTGGGAAAGAGTTTCAGTTTGTGAGCATATTGTAGATAATTACAACTCCTACAAAGGTTATTGAACTCGAACAAGAATGTGTCTGGGTCCTCATTACTTTTTCCATAGAAGGTAGGTAAGGAGGAACGAGGGATGTTTTTCATAGTTACGTCAAGCATAGTGTCTAAAATAGGGAACCCGAAGGTAGCCTCAGTTTGATTTCCCCCTTCTCCTTCATCATTGCTAACTTCATCATGATCTTCGTTTTCTCCCCGTCTCTCCATATAAGCTGGGTTTTTAACATAAATATACCTAGGAGGCTCCCTTCGAGGTGATAATGGGGTGTCCCAACGTTCTTTTTCGGGAGAGATCTTCCTTTGATTAACCGTGTTTTTATTGAATCCTAGAGGGATAGTAGGTTTTACTATGGAAGTTTCAATTTGTGATATGAATGGATCTACGAAGGTTCCAAAGATATCTTTTACCTGGGCAGGATCAACAAAGTCAACGAAGTTCGAATCTCCTACTAGTGAGAAAGTTGTGTTAATTGGATTCAAAACTAGTGGAGGGTTAGAGATTCTTAGTGGCTGATCTTCTTGAAATTCCTCAGGGATGGGGTCCTTAGAGCCCCCTGTCAAGGTTCTTTCTTCCTTTATGGCTTCCCTAGTAAGATCCCATGAGGGGGTCTCTTTAGGTTTTCGAGTAGAACTACCTCCGAATGGTGTCTTTCAATACCTTTCTGGTGAGTTAGTAGTTGAGGAATTATGTCACCTACAGAAGTTAGTAGGGATTTCAATAAGTTCTCCGGTCTTAACAAATATACCTCGAGGATCTCTAAGTCTGCTGATGAAAAAAATTTTAAACTAAAGAAAAACTTATGTTACTACTGTTGCTGAATTTGGGGGCGCCTGTTATAACAGATGCGTAGGTTCTTAACTCTTGTCTTACCGCTCCCCCGCTACCAGCCTATTAGTAAAATTCATAAGGATTTCTACTCTAACTTACAGAACAACTCCCCAATAATGGCGCCGAAAATGTTGGGTGTTATATCGTCTAGATTAATTCACCTAATATTTAATTATCAACCGGGGTTGGTAGGCTTAGAGTTGACACAAAATATATGCGAAGGTAGAGGGGTTCCTATGGTGTCGTGGAAATATTTTAACAAAAAAAATATCGAAAGATATTTCAAAATGAAAAACTAAGTCAAACTCCTAATAATTCAACTATTAAAGGAATTAAACTGGAACAGAATAATAAACCAGATAATTGATAATTTCTTATAAATAAATACTATTTAAACTGAAAAAGATATTATCAACAACTAACTTTTTAAATTGAAAACTATGATGCAAGGAATACCTAAATTATAAGCAAGTAGAAAAATTAATAAAGAAAACTTAATAAAAAGAAACAAGTAGAAAACTTAATAAAAAGAAACAAGTAGAAAACTTAATAGGCATATCTTTGAATTCTGTCCTACAAGTCTCTTTCAGTAATCACACAATGTAAAAGGGAACAACCTAAAACATACTAAGTATAACACATATAACACTGAATTTTACATGCAAACAGATAAATCAATCCAAAGTCATGAACACAAAACAATACACCAGTAAAAAGAAATCAGAAACAAACTCAAGAAACAAAACAAAAAATAACTCAAAACCTATTCAAGGTAAAAAGAAGTAAGGTAACTTTTAATAAATAACCTAAAACAATCCAAATTTAACTTTAATGACAAATAGAACTATCATCTAACTATTACAGTCAAAGTGTACTTCAAACATTAAAGAAACATAACTTAAAACAATATCAAAACACATAAAAAACATTAAAAATGAAACTATGGGCTGAATGAGAGACTGAACTATAGGTCTGAAAGGGGTGGCTGAATGACAGTTTAAATAGGCTGTCCGAATGATAGTCTGCACACTTAAAATGATAGAAATTAACCTAAATGAGCTAATCTTCAGCTGAATTCATGCAGATGTAAATCTAATGCATGAAGGCAATAAGTAAACCTACTTATTAAGCAAATTTGACAGTCAAATTCATCAAAGAAAATAATTGCATGTTAATAAACAAACTGAAACTCAAATTGCATAATTTATAACTTATTACAGAAAGGAAATAAACAGAATTGAATCTATTTAACTTGATCAAAAAGTAGTCTATTCTACCTGCTTGCAAATAAACTGAACAATAAATTGGAAATGAAATTATTGAAAACAAATTTGAAAGAAAACTATGTGTGCAGTTAACTATCTAATTTCAGAAATAAAATTGCATTATAGGAAATAACAGTAATCTAATAAAAATAAACTAAACTAGCTATAACAGAAAGAAAAGAAAAAAATTACATAGAAGAATGAACCTCCGATTGATGAGGGGCCCTCTC
Organism: Pseudotsuga menziesii; assembly: GCA_001517045.1. Lineage (NCBI taxonomy): Eukaryota > Viridiplantae > Streptophyta > Pinopsida > Pinales > Pinaceae > Pseudotsuga > Pseudotsuga menziesii. The sequence continues at coordinate 65,596 of LPNX011215605.1, read as the reverse complement.
AACAATCAAGGGTGTTTCCTGGCTAATGCCTACTCAAACACAATCATCAACAACAAAGCATACAACTCTTTATTAAAATGATGGAACCAAGTTACTGAATTCTTCTTCAAAAATGACTGTCTAACAAATGAAATGATCAACTCTCTAACTCTGCACAAGGAGGTGTTTATATACAGTGTTTACAGGGATGAGCAAGTCGACCCTTTAGTGGTCAATACAACTCTTTATTAAAATGATGGAATCGAGTTACTGAATTCTTCTTAAAAAACGACTATCTAACAAATGAAATGATCAACTCTCTAACTCTACACAAGGAGGTGTTTATATATAGTGTTTACAGGGATGAGCAAGTCGACCCTTTAGTGGTCGACTGCTCTCTAAGTTTAGTCAATCCATAAAGGCATTTAACTAATTTAATTCCAATGCACATGATCTTCCTTCTTCAACTCAAACAGTTCTCTTCAGCGTGTGAGATGTGGCGCACAGGCTCCTTTGTTAGCATGGTTAGTGAAGTGGTGGCAAATATAGGCAATGTACATGGAGAGTCTTCTAGAACGCATGTTAATTGCATCAACCCAACACGTGGACTGTTGGTGAGGTGTCAACGAAGGAGGCTGCAGGCTGGCGGATCATCTAGAAGTGAGCTTCATTATCCAGATGCGTGGACAGTAAACAGTTCACAGACTGTTTCAATCATTTTAATTATTGGAATCGGTTATCAACAACGCGTAGTTTGATTAACGATTTGGATGGAAAGCTGAACAATGAGTTAGACTGTGAGCTGGATATGCTAGGCACAGTAATATGTGTGACATAAAATATGCAAAAAGATAATAAAACATATGTTTAAATGAGTAATTTAATTGCCAAAAATGATAACAAATTTAGGATCAACAATGGTGAATATTAATGGTTTTATGGAAGTAAAAATAGGAATAAGGTTATAAATAGTATGTGAAAAGATGAATAAAATGTGGTCTTTTTGCAGCTCAACATTCCCCCCAACTTGACTGGTTGCATGTCCTCATGCAACTATGCATTGATTATCTTTTTTAACTTTTGGCTTTATAGTTGGGCTTCCTATGATGATGGTATGTAACAATAAATCATTCCAAGATTTGAAATGCATGAGTGGTATCAATTTTTCTTATGGTTGGATCTTGTGTGACAACCATAAGTATAAAAAATGTTGGTTCTTGTGTTAACAACATTCGCTTGTTTTACTTGTATTTTTGCTGCAATACATAAGATTTAAAAGTATACATGCATTAGAAATGATGAACCATCAATGTATATTAGAAATACTTTTCTTCATTTTATGAATCATGCCAATATATATAGCATAGTTTACAAAGTATAGTTTGGAAAAGACATGTTGATTAAGGGTAAATGAGATGATGAATAGGTAAAATGATAATGAATAGTCCCCCCCAACTTAATATGTATTAGGTTTATGAAAAGGAGAAATGGAATGTAGTGATGGAATTTTCCAAATTCATTCATTTTCTAGCATTTAAGGAATTACATGGTTAAATATTGGAAAACAACATACCTCCACTTACCCAAAAAGTTGATGAACCATGCAATAGGAATGTGGCTACTACTGGATAATAGAATGTGAAGTGAAGGAATCTGAACTGCTTGGTTTTATGAAGTAAAATATAAGAGTTGAAAGTAGAACTGTAGTACTCTCATATGATTGAATTATGCTGCTGTAAAACTGTTGATGGAGTCATGCAAAGTATATAGTCTTCACCTGCTACAAAACCTGATGGTACAATTCTTACCATGAGAATAAATGTTTTGATGTTGAACATGGAAAGAATTCATTGAATTACTGACCATCAATGAATGTCATTAACCAATGCGAGACAATCTCACCATTGATGTCAATGAGTGCAAAGGTACCTAAGTACATCATGCAAAGTGAAAATAAATGAGCTGATGTCGAGCCACTTACAAGATCTAACAATCAAGGGACATTGATGTATTCCCATGATTTTCATTGAGAGAACTTGCCATTAAGGAACGCAAGCCTCAAGGTACTAAAAATTAACTCTAGTCTCTATCCCAGATAATGTGTTGAGGTCGATGGGGAAAGACTTGTTGAAAGGCGGGCCTTAAGGAATCCCACATTAGTCAACACAAGTTGTACATAATGAGTGGTAGGACTATAGATGAAAGATATGAGGGTTAAACAATTTTTATGGCAGGGACAACAAAGCAATATAATCATGGAAAGGAAGCTGAATGGTTTTATTCATAAGGACAAATATAAACTAAAAATGAGGAAAAATGGGTGCGACTCAGAAAGGTAGACTGTTAGAATAATCAACCCATAGTATTTACCCACTTAGACATTATTTCATTTATTTTGCCTTATTTGCCTAGTCCATGAGTCCCACCATGTGCAAGTTGCTAATTGCCTATCCATAGAGGTCAAACTTGCCATTATTGACTCATGGAGCACCTGG
>LPNX011215605.1:40128-60317 GCA_001517045.1 Pseudotsuga menziesii | reverse complement strand
TTCCATGAATGAGGAGTTCAACTCGCTACAGAAAAGCAACACATGGGAGCTAGTGGATCTTCCTCCAGGGAGAAAACTAGTACAATGTAAGTGGGTCTACAAGACCAAATTTGCTGCTGATGGTTCACCACTGAAGTACAATGCTATATTGGTAGCTAAAGGCTACTCACAGGTTCATGGCATTGATTACAATGAGACTTTTTCCCTAGTGGCAAAGATGGATTCAATCAGGCTAGCTCTAGCCATTGCAGCATCAAGGCAATGGGAGGTACATCATATGGATGTAAAATGTGCCTTTATGAATGGTGATCTCACTGAGGAGATATATATGCATCAGCCCCAAGGTTTTTCTACTCACCATTCTCTTCTGTGCAGGTTGAGAAAGTCATTGTATGGGCTAAAGCAAGTCCCCAGGGCTTGGTATGCCAAGATAGATAGCTTCTTGCTATCTCTGAATTTTGTTCGGTGCAAATCAGATTTGAATGTATATCTAAAGGTAATTAATGGTTCATTAATGATCATTGTGTTATATGTTGATGACCTCCTCATTACAGGAAGCTCACAGGCTGAGATTGCTTCTCTAAAAGGAGCTATGAACCAAGCCTTCTCCATGACAGATTTGGGGCTCTTAAGTCAATTTCTGGGGCTTGAGATTGCTCAAACCAAAGCTGGAATCAAGGTGCACCAGTCCAAATATGCCTTGTATTTTCTTATCAAATTCAGAATGCAAGATTGCAAAGCAAGTAAAACTCCTTTCCTTTCAGGAGTAAAGCTGGAGGAAGATGATTCTCCACCGATGTTAAACAACACTTTGTATAGACAGTTGATTGGATGTTTATTGTATTTGACACATACTCAACCTGATATTTGTTATGCAGTCAGTGTTGCTTCTAGATTCATGGATCAGCCCCATGAGATCCATTGGAAAGCAGCAAAGAGGATCCTTAGCTTTGTTCAGGGAACAAGGACACATGGGATTTTATATAAGGCCAATTCTGACCTTGAGTTAATTGGTTTCACTGACAGTGATTGGGTAGGTGATAGCACTGACAAGAAGTCCACTTCAGGTTATGTGTTCATGCTTGCAGAAGGGCCAATCAGCTGGTCAAGCAAGAAACAGAGTGCCATTGCACTCTCATCTACAGAAGCTGAGTACAGAGGAGTTGTCAATGCAGCAACTCAGTGTTTATGGTTGCAGGGTTTACTTGGAGAGTGTGGTTTCGAACCTGAGTACTCAACTACCATCTACTATGATAACCAGAGTACCATTCGAATCTGCAAGGATCCAATTCAGAAGAAGAGAACCAGACACATTGAGATTCACATGCACTACATCAGGGATCTTGTGCATGATGGCACCATTCACCTACTCTTTTGTTCATCTTCAGAACAAGTAGCTGACATCTTCACAAAATAATTTTGTGAGAAGACCTTCAGCAATATAAAATCACTGATGGGGATTGCTGATCATGCTGTCAAAGCATGAGTGGAGACAAGATTCTACAATTTTGTTTTACAGTCCATGTTTAAGGGAGGATTTTCCCAAGTTGGTTTTGCCTCTTTCCTTGGTTGTATGGACATTGCAGTATGTAAAGGGTGACTAAGACTTGTTGCTAGGCCCTATATTTTTGATTTATTACTCATAAATTTAGGCTTAAGGGGGGGTGTTAGAATAATCAACCCATAGTATTTACCCACTTAGACATTATTTCATTTATTTTGTCTTATTTGCCTAGTCCATGAGTCCCACCATGTGCAAGTTGCTAATTGCCTATCCATAGAGGTCAAACTTGCCATTATTGACTCATGGAGCGCTTGGGAAAGCCTTAGGAATCAAATCTACTTTATTCCTGGCCTCCTAGGCACCCATCTGCTTTCTCTACTTTATTCCCTGCTTTTTCAGTGTTTTAAGGCACATAGGAAAGCAAGACTAGGTGAGGTGAATCAGCTTTGTTGACTCTTCCTCCTCCACTCTTTCCTCCATGCAAAAGCATGTATGAGATGCCATCTAACCACTCTTTATCTTGCCCATGCACCCTTGCTAATTCATGGGGTCCTTGATAGATTTGGGATCAACTTTTTACACCTATGGGGGATTTGCCTATTTTGGGTAAGCCTGCTTTATGCTAGATTTGGATGCTTCCTTATGCATTCGATTTGCTCATGTATTCTATATATTCAGCAGCCTATGTTATTACAAGGTTGGCTATTGTACACTCAGTTAATATAATTTTGTGTTACAGCTCCATATTCAGTCTCCATTGTTGATAATTTTGCATGATCAATTGTTAATTGTTGTGGGTGAAATTAATCTACTGCAGGCCTGAATTTCTACATAGATATGGGAGAAGTTACGATGTATAAGGCAGGAAAAGTAGACTTTAACATGGATGACGAATAAGATTGAAAGGTAAAAGGGTAAGTAATAATGCCATGGCATAGTTGGTTTCTGAAAGGCTTCTTTGTGGCAGAAACTGTCATGACATACATAGTGGAAACTCAACTTATTCAATATTTTAATGGAACATTTTTTCTAAAAATCTTCTGGGATTCTGGAAATTATTTCTACATGCCATTCGTTTGTCTGTAAGTATGATAAGCATACAACTAAATCTAATGCAATTAAGGAATTGAAATTTTAATTTTTCTGCATGCCATTCTGGCCTAAATCTAATACAATCAAGGAATTGAAATACTTTGCAGAATTAAGAAATAGAAGGATAAGCATACAACTAAAGAGAAAGATGTGTATACACACCACGATATGACAGTTAAACAAAATAAGTCTCTCAATGCAACCTCTGCATTCTAAAAAATAATTTTGATTATAACAGCACTGCAGTTGCATATTTTCCCTGTAATAGATACTTGCATACTTTTACTGGAAACTCCTTGAAGAGTTGAGTATTGAACATAAAATTAAGAGCATGTGAAAGCAATATTTATGGGATTTGAAAAAAAACACAAAAGTATCCCTTGAAGTAAAATTTGCATTATGAATTTAAATGTTTGTACTCCAACTATCAATGACAGGAAATATCCTAACTAGAACTGTATAAAACTGAAAGAGAATTTCTCTATAAGATTTGAGACATTTTTTGCTGTGATATTTCTGTCACCTTGGCCTTATCACTGCAATTTGAATCTATCCTAATCAAATATACCCATTGTCTGAATTCATTTGGTCTGGAAAAAATTCTTCATGCATTAATGTGCTATCCACTAGTTCTATATATATATATGACAAGTAGCTGACTAGGATTCCATTCTCTCCAAGTCATCATGAATCTATTTCTTTCGACAATTTGTGTCCTCAAATTTAATAGATAAAACTTTGTTACCTTGTCTTATGGTCAATGTGTCCCTTCCCTAGTCATGAATTGTTTGAGCCTTCCTAAGCCACAAGTTTCCAAAGAAAGCTAAGTATGTAAGATCTGCTAGGTAGGTGTTATAACTTAATGGAGCATAGGATGAGTACAGTCATTACGGGGAAGCATAATAGTTCTTCATTCTCCTAAAGAAGAAGTCATCCATCATTATCTCAACTCTCTCATTGTCATTCATTCTATCATTATGTCTCACATTCATGTTTAACTGTTTCACACTTCTCATTTTATGTTCTCCATTGTTTTTTTTATTCAATCTGGAATTTGACCAAAACCAACACATTGAAAGAGGAATTTGCAGAGCTTGGATGATAGGTAGATGGTTGTAGGCAAGTGTAGAGGCTAGGAAAGCTAATAGAATGGTATCCTACTCAGAGAGTCTACAATGGCATGCAAATAGTAGGTCTCAAGGTTGAGATTACTAATGAAGATACATGACGATAAGGAAATGGAAGATCTCGAGGAAGAGAAATGCACTTAATATTTAGATACACTTATGTTTGAGGAGCACATCAAGCATAAGGAATCACACTACAAACATGCATTATAAAATAAGCAACACATCTTCAAATGCTCAACCAAATATTCAACTTGAACTTGATTACGCTTCCCTAAAACAAACTCTAGCGATTGACAAACACTCTCAATGTCAAGATTTTTTTGTTTTTCCTATATATGTTGAGCTCAAATAGCCTCAAAAGAAGAGAAGGAATTGGCAATTGCAATCCTCCTGCAATTGATATATCTTTTCCTTGATCATTATTTTTTATGGTACCAATTAGGAAAACCATGGTCCTTGTGATTTTGAAACACTATTCCATTTAGACCACTTTGTCAACTTCAGGATCAGTTTACGCAGAGCCACACATAAAAATGCAAAGTCACTTGCTGTGTATTTAACCTATTAGATATTGAATTAGATAACGGTAATGATAGGATACATGTTTTCTACTCCAAACTAGTGGTTGAATCATGGAATGGATTCTACAGGTTGCATGGCTACATGATCTATCTCCCAGACCTTTTGAAACAAATTCAAGCTGGCTTCTACAGATCTCTTCTCAGTCTCCTTCATCCATGTCAAGCTATGCCTTTGATGCTGGAGGTCCTATTAGCTCTTTGATGGTGGAAGAACATTGAATATTGCATTGGATAAAGGTACTGATAGGATGCAGGTCCAAACTAGTGGTTGAATAGTGGAATGGCTCCTACAGGTTGTATGGTTGCATGATCTATCTCCCAGACCTTTTGAAACATAATCAACCTGCTACAGATCTCTTTTCAGTCGACTCCTTCACTCAATTCAATAGGATCCACAATTATGAATCTATTACATTTTCTGTTGGAGGTCATATTAGATCTTTGATGGCCAAAGAACATCGAATAGTGCATTAGATAAAGGTACTAATATGATACATATTTTTAGGGACTCCAAACTGGTAATTAAATGGTGTAATGTCTCCTAAAGGTTGCAGAATCTATCTCCAAGGCCTTTTGAAACAAATTCAAGATGCTGCAGGTCTCTTTTCAATCCCCTTCACTCATCTCAAGATGATCCAAAATTATGAAGCTGTTTCCTTTGCTGTTGAGGTCCTATTAGCTATTTGATAACGGAAGAACACTAAATAGATAAAGGTACTCATAGGATATAGGTTTTCAGATATTCCAAACTAGTGGTTATATGGTGTAATGGCTGCTACATGTTGCATAATCAATATCCCAGGCCTTTTGGGACAAATTCAAGCTGTTGCAGGTCTCTTTTAGTCTCCTTCAGTCATGTCAAGAGGATCCACAATTTTGAAGCTATTACCTTTGTTGTAGGAGGTCCTATTAAATCTTTGATGGTGGAAGAGAATAGAGGGGGTTCTACCCCTGCTGATCTCTAATATTTTCTTTTGCTGCTTGACTAAGGATTTGAATGTGAACTTGCTAGTATACCCAAATATCTTTGCATTAAAGAACATTGTGGTCATTTATGTCCCTGAATCTTGGTGCATCCTTATTTCCAAAAAGTGTGCTGCAAGCTTGGGAGGTAACACCCCTAAGCATAATTCATGCTCCTAAAGATGGAACCATTGGTAGAATCCAAAAAATTGACTTGAACATCCATGATAATGTGGTTGTAAACCCAGAAAACCCACAACTACAACATGTATTTGGTTACAAAAATGCTACTGTTCCATATAATGGTAGTTTCAAGACATTTGTAATGTGAAATGTTAGTGTGAAATTTGGGAGCTACCCTCAAAGAGTTTCATCCTATCATCAATTGTAATAAATCGACTACATGTTGAATACATTCTTATGATTTGTTGTGTGGTAACTATGCCCAATGTGGGACCTTGATTGAGACAGTTTAAGTAGACAAATAAGAAAGTTGTAAATATAGGCATGGAATCCCAATATCCTAGTGTTGTTAGTCACAACCCACAAAAAACAACCCCCAACAAAAGGATTCAAGAAGGTGACTTTTAATAGACATCTATATCAACATAATGTCTACTGAAGATCCTAAATTTAAGAGAGGTTGCCACACATATGTTCCCATTCAAATGGATGTTTTATTTGTCTATTTTCTATGATCCTTTACTGAATATGTATCATCCATAAATATCAAGATCCAAAAATTGTATAGACTGAGTGGGCCTAATGGATAAAAGAACAAGTGTTATCTTCATTGAGATCACAGGTTCAATTAAGGAGGGTGGTAGGGTATGTGCATATGTTGATTGAAAGCACCATAAAATTGCAGAATATTTATAGATGTCTTATACGCAGAGAAAAACCAAAACATGTCTTATACACAAAACACACACACACATATATATATTATACATTCAAATTGCATAACATTTATGTTAATTTAGCACTTCCGTTGCTACGTTGGTGTCAAAGCCATTCTAGCTAATCGGTTTTTCCCTTAAATTTCCATTTGATGCTAATCTTAATTTATTGAATTTTAAATTAATTCTAATTAATTATATTTATGGTTGTAGCATTACCATGGTTGGAAACCTATGTAAAGTGGCTAAAACTTAGACTTGGGAACTTTTTATAATAAGTATCAGTAGTAAACAATGATATCTAAAAAGTCTGATATGACTTTGAGCTTGTTCTGGGCAGAGTTTGTGGATATTTGAGAAGTAAATCCATGTCTATGGTAATTCTGGTGTAATGAAAAACAATAATGAACCTAAATATCCATGTTGTTGGGCACATCCTGGTCCTTAAAATCATTTCTCAACCTTATTTAACCTCCTAGTGAGCGGTAATCTAGTTTTGGGAAGATGTATTGATGAGAATGGCTCTAAATCTTGAAATCTAGGAAAAAATAATGGGTATAACACAAAAATAGGTTTCAAAATATCATGTTTGGGTGAGATATGTGTAAATAAAAATAGCATAAAATTTTCCTTGGGCATATTGTATCAGCAAAGAACTATCTCTTGGCATCGAATCAATAGTAGCACTTCATCATTATCATTTCTAGGAAGCTCACATGGAATATTATGTTGATTTTTAAAAACTGTAGGGTGATTTTTTCAAAATTGTTGGCCCAACTGGATTGTATTTACTTTAATTGAGGGCTAATACACCTTTGACTCATGTTTTAAGAGTTTTGGGCACCTTTCCTAGCATAATGAAGGTTCAATCTAGGCAATACAAACTCAACAGTGAAGAAGTATGGCAACATTGATGTGTTATAAAGGCTCCTCTATATATCACATGAGGCTTAAAAATGTTGATCCAATCCACATAAGTCATCCTTAGAGGAATCCAATTCCATTTACGAGGTATTTCAACTATGTCTACATAGGATTGAGGACACCATTTAAAGTCTTCTTTTAGCAAGCGCTCGGCCTTGGAGGATACTTTTCACTGAAGAAAGGCCTTGTTTCTATATTAATTGAGTATTGGATTAGTATATTGGATATATAGAGACCGATATCTCTTAGAATTTGTTTTTTTTGTTACTATATGAATATTATTGGAGGGACATATTTCTTGAAGGTGACTTAGGAGAGACACAACATAAGTTCAGGTTTCCTTTCAGTTTGGAGAGGCCTTCTCTTGGACACTTTTGTGGACAAGGTGAAACATTGCATCTTAGGGGCTTTTGGAGGTTGGGGTTTGCTTCTTCCTATAATCATCCATCATTGCTTTATGGAGGACGTTTTTACATGTGGAATATATCTTGGTGTAGTTTGAAATGCAAAAATAAGTCCTTATTTAGAATTTAGATTTAAAACAAAAGAAAGAAAACACGATTCACCCACAAAGAAAGTAGTGTGCCCTCTTATGATCCTTCAATTCAATGTCATGCACATGCATATAAGTTTTACTTGGGTAATTCAATGTTCAAACAATATGATGAATGAATAAAATGTAATTCATAGCCATATTCCCAATGAAAAATGGCCATTTCCCATATATTTTCATGTACATATGGAATTCATAGCTATATGGAATTGGTAAAGTATTACCAAGGGTCCGATTATCCTGATAAATAAAACTATTTAAGATAAGTTTTTAGATCAAATAGAACAAATTTCACCTGAATGTATGGTAATCATCATCATCAACTAAATGTGTGTGTGTGCACATGCATAAATACCCAATACACAGTTCAATCAAACAAAAGAAAACATAATTATACCTTGATTTGTGGAGCTTCGCACTGTCTTCTTCTGCTTTACCTTTCAAAACATCATTCAACATACTTCAAATTTTGTCGTGTTTCAATAGTTTCATGTTAGGACCCATCAAATAAATTTATGTTTGTTTATGAAAATAACAAAACCAATCTAAATAAATACAATACTATTACAATGTAAATTACAATACTATTCAACTATTCAAGTAAATTAATTGTTAATAATAGATCACCTGATAAAACATGGATAACCTAAAACACTATGTATATAAGGCCATCGATCACATCAAAACGCCATTTCTTGCCTATTAACTATGAAAATGTTTCTCAACTCTATATGTAACAAGTTCCAATGGAGGAGTCAAATAGCAATAGTGAAAATTAAACACTAAAATGATAGAAATAGCTGTTTTTTAATGTATTCTTCCTTACCATTCATTGAGATCCTCTTTGTTTTGAGAATAATTTAATATTCTCTACTAAAAAGAACCAACCGTATGAAGGTGGAAGCTCTTATGGCCCCTCCCCTCCTCACATCACTCTCAATTCCACAAACCCAATGCATATACTTGCAAACAACAATTTATTTCACTATTTCACAATGCAAATAACAATGCATCTACTGCAAATTATCTCACTCAATAGCTGAAAGATTATTTCATTAAATCATTCATTAAACCATTAAATCATTCAACAGCTGAAAAAACCATTCATTAAATCATTCATTTAGTAAATGGCATTAAAAAAATCAGTAAACCATTCATTAAAGCATTCATTTAACCATTCATTCATGAAACAGAGGAAAAAACCATGTAATTTTTTTTTATTATAAATAAGAATTACTCAAAATTTGTTTAGTCACTTCCTTTTTACTTTTAATCTCTTCAAATATTTAGTCAGAGTCACATCTTCCAGAATCTGATCCTCGGTCTCCCTACTAGACTGCTCACAAGGTTGAACTTCCGACAAGGGGCGATGAATTTCTACAATAATGTCAAAATATTTCATTAATATATTTTTATTTTTATAAATACGAGTAATTCATTTAAAAAAACATTGAAGGTGTTTTTTTACCTGCCATGGGCACATCAACATGTTCATCATTATCATGTACTTGTTCAGTGTTATTTGCATCTACATGCTCTGTAGTTGAATTGTGTAGAATTAGAATTAATGTTCATCATCTGCAATTATCTATACAAAATAGTAGCATATTAATAAATTCATTACCAGGAATTGAAGCATGATCTTCATCTGGTTGTTCATGTACATCCTCGACATGAACATGATCATTACTTTCCTTCTCAAAAAGGAATAAATAATTTATGTTAATTTATTTATAATGAATAAATTGCATGAGAATTAATAAATTATTATTAAAATATACCATTTTTACATACCTGCACACTAGATGGATCAACAGAAGATCGTGTAGTATGCCCAGAGAAGCTTCTCTGGTGTCAACAACAGCGTCAAAGCCCTGTTCGAAGCCAAGTTCATGTAATCCGTACTGGGAAATTCTTTGAACCGGTCGGCCTTCATATTTGCATGATGTCATTAATTTTACATTTTTTTTCCAAAAAAAAAACAAAAATGATTATCTGTATGATATTTGGATGCGGATTCGGGTTTTGCGATACTTACATATCAGGTTGCCAAGTTCGATTAACCACCAAGCCCAAGCTTGTGCTGGCCAATTTTTGCAATTCTTGCCATGGTGGCCTTCGATGTGTCTGAGAGCCTAATCAAGTGTTGAAATACGTTAGTCGATGTACCAAATTTGATATAAAAACTAATAATAATAAGGCTTATAGTACATTTTCGAATGTATTGCATACCTCCCTATTCCTGGTGGTATCTTTCCTTCTTTTCTCAGGCCCTTCTCTTTTCCATCTTCCACCAGGGATTTCCACTCCATAGATGGAATCATTGGAGGGTGCTCATACCTAGGGTTCTTTTCTAGGTGAACCCCATACTGGTCTTGGACAATCTTCAGATGTTGTTCAACCTTCTATAGGACCTTCGACCTATCAAAGATATCTTTTCCTAACAGACCAACCAAGCGATTAGTTAGCTCATCCTTTAAATATTTTGGCTGCTTGTTCCATATTGTGCGGATTGTGGGCCCGAAGATCTCCAAGGACAAATCATTCATATGTTTATAAAATATATCATTTCCTGCAAAACATTAATGCCATCATTAGTCAACATTAAAAAATATTATTGGTATATTAGACACAAATGATAAAAACTAAATTAAACAATCTCTAATCACCTAGAATATTCTCTATCTTTATTGGAACCAGTTCTTCATTCACAAAAAATGTACACACCATTGAACCAGTGCTAGTGACATGAGAAGATCTAGGAAATGCATCCACCTCTCTATCTAGCCCTGCATCCACCCCTTCTTCTGCAACATCTATTGTGGGTGGGGCAACATTGGATGCACCCTCTGTTGGCCTTGGGGGTGTCCTATGGCAAGTTGTATACTATTTAGTGGACAATAAGGGAGCAGTATGTGGTGTACATGGAGTGGTTTGGTCACTGGGACCAACATTGCCTTGACCACCGGTGCAAAGCTCCATAACATGCTGTAAATTCAAACCATTGTATTATAAGTTCAATAGCATATAAAATTAAATATTATAAGGTTCTAAATGAATTTACATTATTATTTGAGAACTTACTTCCAATTGTTTACGTCTCTGTAACAACAATCGAATCTTTGATTCAATCTCTTCTGTTTATGGAATTGTCAATGCCAGAAGAACCAGTTCCTAATTTTGTTTTTCCTTGGTCTTCTTTAGCACCCTCAACGGGTCTACAGAACCTATAATTTCACTATATTTCTTCAATTGGGAGACCTCATTATGTAAAGAGTGTTGAGATGGTGTTTCATAAACTGAATCCCCTGTTTGCAACAGAAATATATAAAACATTTCTTAGTCTTTTAAGCAAGAGTGTGCACAAAAAATTATATTAACAAAAATTGTCTATCATGATAGATTCATAGGATTACATCTAGGATTACCTGATGCCTAGACGAGGGTGTGGTCTGATCAAAAGCTGGGGACTTACCCCTATCAACCACCTGCAAAACAATTAGAGAACATTATCACAATGAACACAATATGTAAAAGCTAACAAATACATAAAAAAATAAACATTATGATACATGTTTTAGATGTGTACTTTTTTGAAGTATTTAGAATGTGGAATTACATTTAGGTTTACAGGTTTCCTTGAGGCTCCATTCATTTGATCAACCGTTGGGGACTTTCCCGGGTCAACCTGCAAAAAATGTAGACAACATTATCATCATGAACGCAAACATAAAAACAAAAAAATACATAAAGAATAAACATTATGCTACATGATATACATGTTTATGATTTTAAAGTATTTGAAATGGATAATTACATTCATGTTTACCTATTTCCCTGGTGCTGTAGTCGGCTGATCAATAGCCGGTTGGATTCCCTGATCAACACTCTACATGGAAAGTATATATGATTATATAAATGAACCGAATATACTAATGAAAAAACATAACAATAGATCTGTTTGTGCATCCTAAATTTATTACATTGGCAATATCGATGTATACCTTCCTCCTTGACTCAGGTCTACTAACATCTACGCAGAGGGAGGCACCCCTAAGAGAACCCTGCATCAAAAACATACTAAAAATTACCTAACGAAACCATAATATTCACTAAAACAATTTTAAAACATAACATTTTGATGTATACTTGTTTACTCGCGGGTCGTGTACTCCTCTCACCTTCTGCTGGGGTGATGAGCCCCCCATCACCTCCCTATGAAGTCAACATAGGAAATTTATTAGAAAATTATAATTATATGCTAACAAAAAATCCTATAGATGTTAAAATAATTAATAAAAGGTTGGTTAAATTGTTGGATATACCACAACCATACTAACCGTATTTGTATCTACACGATTCAAATTGTAATTAATAAGCAGTTCTTCTACAAAAACTATTGACTTAATTTCACATACAAAGACACGGTTTCCTTCACGTGACTCGAATATGTAGTTGGGTTGCTTAAGTGTAGACCCCAGCTGTGTACTGTTTATAAACTTCACAATATTACCAGTTGTTTTTGGCCTTCCTTCCATGTACAACGTTGCTCCTTTATTTTGAGCTTTGTCTTTTAGTTGTATATAATTCGCTGACAACCCATATCTAAGCATACTTTGTGTATATAGGACCAGGCACATCTAATCACTGTATTTGTAAGAGGGTCCAACATACTCCATCAATTCTGTACATCTGTCATATCCAACCTTTATGCCGTCCATGCAAAACAACCCCAATCCATGCAATGACGACGGTGCAATTCTATATATCCTCTCATTCACAGAAAAATCAATGTTTACTCGAGGGAGATCCCTAGGCATCCATTGTTTCACTAAGTGTTTGTACCTTAAGTGAAAATTGATGTCTCCCACTGTCTCATCATCATAGGAACATGACCCCCCTCCTTTGAGAAAAAATTCCATGCGTTTATTGAATTTTATTTTGATCTCCTGACATCTAGTTGATCTAGCCCTTGTAGACCTACTGGATGTTTCACTTTCCTCTAGCCTTCCCAAACTCTCCTCGCTGGAGGAAGATAGGTCTGACAAATACCTATTTGGTTTTACCTGCACCATGGCTAGAATTTTTTTTGGCAAAAACATAGCAAAACACCAGCAAAAAACTTGGAAAGACTTATAAGCATGACATAATGCTGATATCATTATCATGAATAATATCAATAAATCCCTAGTATAACAATTCAACACATAGTCCTTTAAGACGATATCGATATCAATTTGTTCCATATCAAATGCTTCAGCCAATTAATATGAACCGTTGATTTTTTATAACCGTTTATTTTTCCAGTTGCATATATGAACCTTTGATTTCTATCACCACATAACCCTGAGCAGATTTCTTCATACTTAGTTCATTTGTAAGGCCGTGCTTAGGCATTTTCAACACTTATCATTCCGAACCAAGGAATAAACCCTTCAAAACATTTTAGAACCTACTCTACACTCCTTTGAGTCATATAATATAAATATTTTCAACCTTACCCATCATTTTTACTGGCCTAACCCCCTCCAACCACTTAGCTCAAACAAAATTGTTGCAAGGATACCTTCACTTAAATATAAGTAAATGCAAATTCAATCCACAGTAGTATACTTCCTTATCGTTTTTAGGTACATAATAATAAAATTTCCTAGATTGTTACTTAGCCAAAAATTAGAATAAAACCCCCTTTGCATTAGGTTGCATTGACACCATATTCTCCAAGAAAGAAACCCATAAGTCTTCTACAGATTTTTTAGTAATGACCATAAACTATGAAACCCTCCTATCATGATATGTAATGGTATTTGTCTTCCTCCTTTAAGGGTTGTAACTACTGAACATTACCACTATGTAGGGTTGAAATTATTCCCATATCTTCCTTTCCTAGGGTTGTTTATGCCCAAAGGATTTCCCAGAACTTTTGATTCAATGCCCAAATGGTGGTTGTGTATTTGTATTTGAAGATGTTCTTATTCATGGAGGTTGATAGTATATATTTCCAGTTTAAAATTTTCTTGACAAGGTGACTTAATAAATGAGTGGGACCACCTAAGCCTACTTGAACTATAAAGAATATTCCTCCCCGTATACTCTAATTATCAATGCATAATAGTAATATTGTAAGGGTCTTAAATGGAATCCTTGCTTGGTGGGAATTAGTAAGAAATATCAATATTTTGGGTAGGATTTTGTCTTGCTCTTGTTGTAGAAATTTCGAGAGAAGGATATACACTTCAAGGATAAAGAAGAATTGATACTAGACCCCATCACACTATGATATTCTCACAAATATTTATATAATGTATTATAAATGTGTGTTCCTACAGGATTCAGAAATATACATGGATGGGCACTATGCTTGGTCACCAATGCTTTCACGTCTCTAGAAATATGTTAGAAACATACATCACATATAGCAAGTATGATGACATGTAGAATGTTGGAGTGATTATGGTGGTTATGTATTTGGCTTTGCAGGTGCTCTTATTACTGGCCTAACCCCCTTTCAACAATAATATTTGCAGATTTAATGAGCCTATGTCTAATGCTCTTGGTACTCATTACATTCAAGGAGCCAATGCATATGTCTCTGTAATCCATAACAACAAACACTAGACAAACTTAATTTAGAGGAGTTCCAAATGCCCTTTTTCCATTCACAAAATTCATATGTATGCTTGTGCCCATTGGAATTTGGCCTTTCAACGTTGTCAAGCTTGAGACAAACTGTTATGCATATGCAACAAATATAACACTGCAATTTATGCTAATATATGTTTATATAGGGCCTAGAGGTTCTCCTTTAATGGACTATCTCCTTGAAAGAACATATCTTTGCATTCATATACATTTACTTCAGATAGAAGTGATACGAAGTTGTTATGTTGGTCACTTCCCTCAAAAATCATCTTTGACATGAGTTCCTTTTTCAAGGAATCTTGGTTAATCTATTCTTTCAAATTTCTATGTCACTTATCCACTCTACATTGGCCTGATTATTCACTTTCTTGGCCACTTCTCTCTCCTTAATCTACACTCGTTGTTGTTGTAACCCTTACTTTTGATGGTTGTAAGTGGTTTTTAGTTTTCCCATGAATGCTGTTGTGATGTTGTAGATGATTATCCATTTTACTTAATATGTTTTATGATCTTTTCCATCATTGCTAGGGTGCACATACCTGTTGTTTATGGTTTCTTAAGCTTGAAATCTCAAGGTCCTAAACGTGCCAATATCTCATGTAGGAACCTTTAAGAGTCATAATAACAACTATTGTTAGAGGATGTTATTCTCCAAATGATACACCAAAACCATACTTATCGGTTAATATTTGTGTAGGGATGTTTTTCTCTCTCCCATAATTTATCATACTAATGGGATTGTGACTATCAAGTCAATGCTTTATTTTCATAGTGGCAATCCTACAACAAGTGTTTGGAATGTCTTATGAATAACTCATGAATCTTCCCATGGTTATTAAATATCCATCTATAAACCACTATTGTGGTTTCATCATTGCTCCCATTCAAGAACAAAAAAGTAGACATGACTTCTCTCCCTACATTAAGTCCACATGCACATAATGACTAGCTTTGGTACTTCCTAACTTTTCACTCTTCCTTTTGACAACAAAAGTGAAACAAGAAACAATATCCTTACTTTTAGGATCTTGCACATTTGATGGATTTGATCAAACTGTATAAGTTCTTTGTTCCCAAAGTAAATATTTTGAGACCTATGAATAAGGGGAGAGAGATGAATGGTTGAAGGAATCCAATGGAGGATGAATTGATGCCCTGTTATGCCTACCCAAAGGTCCTTTTATAATGAATATTATCCTCAACCTATTGATTTGTAGTCTTCTATTTTTCACCCATACTACTAACAGCAACGCAATTTTATGCCGATCTGGTATGTATCTTCATGTCACAAGTTCTGCCTTATAGATGAATATGGAACCCTAGAAGGTAGTGTTGATTTGGAAATATGATTTTATAGTGTTCCATCCCATATTTAAGAAAATATTGGAGAGTAAGTATGATATAACATTAACATATTAATTTCCAACCCTAAGGCAACACTAACTTGAACATAGTTGGGAGATTTCAAGTAGGTACCACCAAAATAATGGATGAAATCAGATTGACTGCTACAGGAATTATTGGAGGCATATTTCCCAGTGGTAACCTGCAACAATCATATATATATATATATATATATATATAGATCTAATCCATGGTGGTGAAGAGTTGAAATTTCTGGATCTGCTAATTGGCACATTCAGAAATGAAAACAATGTTTTAAATACATTTATATCAGTTTGTAATCTTTACCGATTTATTCCTTTTTATCTTGTCATGATGATGCTTATTTTCCCATATTAATTTTCAACCCTAAGGAAATGCTAAATTGTTTTCCCATATTAATTTTCAACCCTAAGGCAACCCTAAGGCAATCCCAAAGTAGAAAGAACCAAAAAAGACTATTCCACACAAATCAAAAGGCTGTTAACTTAACTGTATCATGCCTTCCTCAATGATTTGATGAATCCTTTGAAATTGTCTTGTAAATATAGTGAGACAAGGCTCAAAACACTTACCTAAAGATATTTTGCATTTTCTCTTTATCATTAATTTCTATGATATGTGTTTCAAGTGATGCTAATGTTGTTCATCCTTTGTTATTATCTTGTCAATTTCTTAATAGGATTGCATTAAATGGCTTGCATTCTACTTTGATCAATATGACAAAGTATTTTTCTCCAACCAACCATATCATACTTGAATGGATTTTGGACCTTTCCTCTCTTTCCACTTGGAGAAAAATTAGCAAATGCTTTGGTTCACCGCCAACTTTGACCCAAGTTCTTATCCTTTTGTGATCACTCATCAAGGAGGCATAGATTAAACTAATGTTGTCAACAAGAACACCATCGTCTTCTTTATCATTATTTTCTATGATCTATGTTTCAAGTGACACTAATGCTTGTTGATATTTTATTATTCTCTTATCATTTGTGTAAGATATTGTTGTTGTTTTCACAAACTTGAGGTTTGAAACAAATTGTAGTCTTATAGACTCTTTGAGGGAGGAATCAATTGGATTGTGTTGAGATTATTAAGCATATACAGAAGGATTCAAGAAGAGAAGCTCGAATTTGTCCTTCTCTACTCCATCATCAAAGGGGTTTAGGTTAGCTTCTTCAAAACCACATATAGGTTCACTATAATTGTCTGGGGACAAATTAAGCCCTTTTAATCTTCAACAGTCTCTACCAATAGAATAGTCTATTAGATGTACTAGGAGCTTCAGTCAAATCAAGACAATCTGCTACAAACATATGAAGAACCATTTGATTTTGGAAACCAAAGGGGATGAAAAAAGGGAAAGGAAACATCAAAGATCACTCACACCAAGGAATACTTCTAAAGCTAACCAATTGTCTAAACCACAAAGGTCAACTTTTCGTGTTAAATGTGAGAGGGGCAAACAAAAATCAGATACAGTGACAATTGAGATAAAATGTTTAAATAACAAATGGAGGAAATTAAAATACCTAATACTTGCTTCAAGACCCAAAGCATAAACCATAAGATTCATGATTGTCCATTAATGGCCAAGTATTACCTAACCCAATTTCCAGTAAACTAAGCACCTCATGGTCGATCAATTTCCCAAGGAAACAATCACATTGGAGAGGATAGATTTAAGTGATTCATAAGAAGTCTCACACCAATAACGCTACAAGTCTACAACAACCCAAAATATTCTTGTCCAACAAGTCGTCATATTTTGTTACAATGGATTTGAATAGGCCCATACGTGTCTCTAAACACCAAAGAAGCTCTAGACCATGCATAATTAATTTGCACATGTTCATTAGGTGCCATCAACCTCAAAGTTTTTCGATATTCTAGTCATGTTGAATGATAGAATTATCTTATATAATATGGATTCTGTCACTACTCTCACTCAATGAAGGTAACATTGTGGAATTTCAAGATGGAAAAATAACCCCTAAGAAACATTATACACCTTATTATTAGGAATATGTTTCAAATTATTGATGGTTTTTATTACAAGAAATGAAGGTCATTAGGATTTCTACTGAAGAATTTGTTGAACTATATTTTACAAACCACAACCATCTTCACCTATACCTATGAAGGCCAACAAGAAGTAGTGAACCTTGTGTCAGCTTATCTAGTTGATGTTGTTGTGTATTGGGGAACTAACAACAAATGGCTAGTTTGTATCATGTTGAATCTAAAATGGAAACATGTTTGGATAGAAAATATATGTGCAACCATTGAAATTGAATAAAGTTTCACTTTTGCAGAGATGGATAGTGGATGAAATCCCTTAAACTCCTTGGCTTGTTTATGCATATTTCAACGTTGTTGACACCTAAGAAGACAAGGAAGACATCCTTCTAGTTAGAATCCTAAAATACTATTAAACTAGGATAAGCTTGTATGACCCTTCAAGTAGATGGATTCCTACGAGTTATGGTATTATTATTAAAAATTTTGTAAGAGTAACAAGAGAGACCTCAAAAAGCTCAAAAGGGCCACATTGTCTGAGAAAAACACATTTTATACTGTAAATATGATCAACATAGCTAAGTATTGGGTAGGCCACACTATCCATCTATCATTTTAGGTACATACAAAATGTGTATTCCCAAGGATTTCTATATCATGAATTTGAAGAATCGAAGTTACATAAATTGCTTAAAATGTTTTTCAAAGGCCGAGGGGAAGAACCCTAAATTAAGTGGTGGAAAAATCAAAATGGTCATTTTGTTGGATTAACATCTTCAACAAAATTTAGGAGTACAACCATCAATCCAACCTACCTTCTTTCAAAATAAAAGAATCAATCCGACCTACATTTTTTTTCACTATTGAAACAAGGTTTCCATCCTTTGTGATAGGGTTGAAGGTGGATGTTATTGTTGTTGACAGTATCTTGAGATACATCAATGATATGACCTATCTGAGGTATATTGTTGAAGGACTAACTTGATTAGGGTATCCTCCAATTGCTGCTCATCACCTTACATGCAGGTTCATCATTATATGCAGCTCCAATTTTCCTAAAGGTACACAATAGTCCCTTTTTTATGCCTAGGGTGCCTTCTCCATGGTTGCAACAAACCTAGGACTGATGTTATTTATGCTGAGATTGCACCCAAAATTAATTTTTTTGTTGTTTGTTGAGAATTAATTTGAGGTAGTGACTTAGGTGGTGTTACCACCTAAGTTGTACTTAGTGGTTTTTTATCAAGTGAGCCTGGTGAACCGGACAAATATTTTTTGTTTGGACTTTAGAAGACCTTCAGAAGTGCTTGTTGTACTATATCACATGTTCATACCCTATGAGGGAATTGTAATAAATGTTCTAGCATGATAGTGACTGTAAAAGACTCGGTCTCTTAGAATTTATTTGTCAATCCGATTATCCCAGGGTGTTTTTTCCCTTGGTTATTATTGGTTGTTGAATAAATGACTGAAAATTTCTGATTTTTTCACTCAATACCTCCAAAGTTGGGGTGTTTGGCTTGGCATTTAGGCCTATTGAGGTTATTAGAGTCTATGTGTCAATGTATAAACTTGCTAGGCATCATGGTCGAGTCATATGAACATGTCTAAGTCCCCCTCAGGTTTTTAATTTTTAAATTTTTTTTAAGTTTTTTAAGTTTTAATTTTTCCACAAGAACTTAGGCTATTTTTTAATAGTCTAATTGGAAAAATTGGTTTTGTAATAAAAGTGGGCCAAATAATCAGTTTTAGTCACGAGGGTGCTCATTTTCAAGCTAAGAGCACCATGTAAACTCATAGACCCACTTTTTCTTAGTTTTGAGTGATTCTCCATCACTCAGGTCAGAAAGCCCCAAAAAATCAATTATTGATTATTTTAATTAATAAATTGATGAATAATGGAGCAAATCCAAAATCCTAGATCAGTGGATTCTCAACTGATTTGATTGAAATTAGTCTCATTGGCACTTTATTGACTGGATCTGACAAATCCTTAACTGAAGGAGGTGATCAGGGCAGATCCAGAGTTGAACTTCAACCTCCTTTATGGGGAATTGCACCCTCTCTCTCTCCTCCACACGTGTGGGATATTTTGGGAGCTCTGTGGTTGATGATTCACTCAATAGGTCGATGTGTCAGCTCAATCAGCCCCTCGATTGACATTCAGACTCAGTAGAAGCTTAGTTCAGCTTTAGATCAGGCATTGATGGACTCTCCTTCAGCTGCACTGGTCTATCTCCTTGGGATTTGCTCCCCCTCTGGGATGGGGTTTCAATTTTGTGTATAAATAAAGCATGACTGCCTCCTTTTCAAGTTATCTAGAGTTGGATTGAGGAGCCATTGCTGTTGTCTTGCAGCTTTTTACCATTGGCTTTCTCTTAATTTCTGCATCTGAATCCTGTCTGGCTTAATGATTCAGCTGAATCAATAGGAGTATAGTTGGGCAAGTAATATTACTTTCTTTTAAATATCTCATAGTATACATTCTTAAAGTTTCAG